>CM071942.1:2512500-2545000 GCA_036784905.1 Acrossocheilus fasciatus
TAAGGTGACCGATCAGAGCAGGATAAACAGCCCACCCTCTCTACCTGCTGCTGCTGTAACGTCAGCCACCTGTGTGTCGTTAAACAGCGCCTCAGACGTGTCCTGTTTCCACCCGTTACGTCCGTCAGTAAATAATTCCTGACAGACATGGCGTCAGTGATTTGCTGAGGTAATTTGGTTCCCTTTCATGCAGGCATCTCAGCAGGCCGCACCTCCCTCTCCCCCACATTCATCAAACTGCCAGTACAGCTGATGCTCTTATTCTTCACAGATAGCTCTCACCACTGCCCCTCCTCGCTCTCTTTCATACGTGTCTCCCGTATACCCTTGTATGGACTCTACTGCATCTGTAGGAGGATGAATATTTGAAAAAGACCTTAAAAGTGGTCCATATGACTCATAGAGTAGAGAGTTCTCAGAAGCCATATGCTAGCTTTGTGATGAACAGAAAAAAATGTAAGCAGATAATATCTTATTATTCAGGGATACTAGTTTTATTTATTTTAGCTGGATTATTGTGGCTCTTCCATTGGAGAGCTTTGATGTAAGACATCATAAGCTAAACAGGCATCCTCAGAACTCATTTTGCCAGGTTTTGAAACAAAGATATCCCAAATGTTGCGATTACAATACATTTCAATGTTGGAGTCGGCATGAAATGGAAATTCACTCCGTTTTCGAAATGCTTCTTATTGATTTTATTGTGAACAAATCAGCCATGCATGTTTAATTTAAAAAAATAATAATAATAATTATATTGTAATTTTGAGTTGAAATATCATAACTTGATCTTTGGTTGAAATAACAGACTTGTCTCTGTAAACCCTTTTTCTTACAGTCAAGCTCATATTCAGATCTGCCTTCATCCAATCAAAAACTGATGGATTGAACAAAGTCCCCACCTTAGATTTTTATTTTTTTTTCTGTTCTGTAATCTTTTTCACTTGGGTTTTCATTTCAAAATGTTCACTTGCATTTTCCAAATTTTTCCAAATGCTAAAATCATTACACTGCATGTGCGTAAAATATAAAAGTTCACCGAGATGGTATCGAGAGACCAAACGTGATAAAGGTCTCATGCTTTTCCTTTGGCATGATCAGTTTGTAAGCAAAATATCACGTACTCAGTCACCTTCTCATGTATGACCTGATGTTTTGCAGCAGGACAGCAAGTGCAACTAAATTTTCTGTCAGCTTTGCAGGAATGTAATATGAAGACTGCACAAACTTGTATCTTTAGAAACACCGGGAAAATAAATAGCACATAAACTATCATCTGTTGGTTCAATATGGGTCACATGACTAAACGTGTCATTGAAATATCAGTTGTCACAGTTCACACTATAACATGAACATTTTCAAATTTATTCACAATTTATCTTTAAAAAAGCTTGGTTTTTCCCAGGACAAAAATGTCACCTCAGTGTGGATATAAGGCCAAAACAGAGAAAGATACATTTACAAATGTATCCAAATTAGTGTAAACAGCTTTGGAAGGATGTCACAATAATGAATAAAATAGATCTGTCACTACGCTGTAAAAAAAAAAAAAAAATGCATAGTTGCAATTGCAAATAAAGCAAAGATATGTTTTACAAATATTTTTCAAACGTTTTTGTTTGCATGTAGAAATTGTGAAATTAACTAGCAATTACTGAGTGCAAATAGTTTTCTAGCTTTTTTCAAGCATTTTTTCCCATTACATTGACTTTAAGTGGGGAGTTTTAAGTTAAGATTTTTAGTAAGGAAGTTCTGAATGATGCTGGTGAGAAAATAATGATCAAGCTGATTTTGGGGTGCACTGTCCCTTTAAAACAATAGCTTGACTCTTTTTGCCTCTCTCACAAAACTAACCATTCACTTCAGAATGATTTAATTTGTTTGTTTAGCCTCATTTGTAAACATAGAA
Source organism: Acrossocheilus fasciatus (assembly GCA_036784905.1). Lineage (NCBI taxonomy): Eukaryota > Metazoa > Chordata > Actinopteri > Cypriniformes > Cyprinidae > Acrossocheilus > Acrossocheilus fasciatus. The sequence continues at coordinate 2,514,410 of CM071942.1, forward strand.
GAATGTATTTAATGGACTGGAGCGAAATTTAAAATAGCTTTGATATATAGGCATTAAAATTCCATTGAGGAACATTTTCAACACAGCGGCGGAATATGAAACGAGGAAGATAATGGTTTTGTTCCAAACATCCCTCTGGGTTTATAACAAGGCCAGACAATAGCCGTGGGTTAGATTTAATAATGCTTGTCCCATTTCCTCTGTCTTAATCCAAACTAATTAAGCTTTTGGAAACTTTCTGCCATTTGAGCTCAGACTAATTCTCCATGAGTGGTCTACTTCACTCCAGAACTAATAGAGAGGAACATCCTTTGTTCATCACGTATCTTTACATATCTCCTTATTCGATAATAGATGGTTTTTGAAAATGGAGTGGGTTGAGCTTACTTTACATTCCCCAAGGCTTGCTGTTGGCCATTTTTTATTTTTATTTTTTGTATTGTTTTCAATCGGTGACAGCTAGAAGAAAACACAGAGAAGAAGCTAGACATCTCATGTTTTAGGATGAGCTGTACTGCTGTCTAGACAGGGAGATGCCCACTGCGTTTTCAGAGAAGCATTGTTTTTGGGACTTTTGGTCTGCTGGTCACGTGCTTGTCTTTTAAATAAAACCATCAGAGGAAACTGTGAACAGAATACTGCATTGTAAGGCTTGCATACTACTTATACAAAGTTCTTATAAAAAAAATTGTCATTATACTGGATCTCATGATTGGAGCTTATTTGGCCAGAAAGTATGAACACTCAGATGAAACTGAGTTCATAAATTCTGCCATTTACTCACCCTCACATTTTTCCAACACTGTATGCATTTCTTTCAGTGTTGTTTCAACTGCTTTGATTTTCCTTTTTATGAACAAAAACAGCTGAAATATGTTTCAATTACTGCTGTCAAACAATTAATCGCATCCAAAATAAAAGTTTTGGTTTACATAATATGTGTGTGTACTGTGGACATTTATTATGTATATGTAAATACACACACATACAGCATATATTTAGAAAATATTTACATGTATATATTTGTATTCGAAATTTTTAATATATATAAATATATTTAAAATATAAGCATAACATTTTTCTTAAATATATACATGCATGTGTGTGTATTTATATATACATAATAAATATACACAGTACACACACATATATTATGTAAACCAAAACTTTTATTTTGGATGCGATTAATCGTTTGCCAGCACTAGTTTCAATGCAATATATCTTCTTAATTTTCTTAAGCTCACCAAAGCTGCATTTATTTGATCAAAAACATTAATAGTGTGAAATAGTATTACAATTTAAAATAACTTTTTTCTATTTTAATATTTTAAATTTATTTCTGTGATGTCTTCAATGTGACATGGTCCTTAAGAAATCCTTCTAATTTGATGATATGGAGCTCAAGTAACATGTCCTATTATAAGTGTTGAAAACATTTGTGCTACTTAAGATTTTTGTGGAAACTGTGTTTTTTTTCTTTCTTTTTTTTCTGGACTAACAATAAAGTTCAAAAGACACCATTTGTGTAAAATAGACATTTTTATGTTTTGTAACATTATAAATGTATTTACTGTGACTTTTTATCAGGTTTAATGCATCCTTGATAAAAAAAAAAAAAGGCTACATTCTTCTAAAAAACTTTTTTTTTTTTTTAATTTCTGCCCTTTACAATGACAGCTGTTCATTGAAAACAAATTCCTCCATTATGTGTGTAATATAAGATCCTTCCTCTTTTAAAATGTGCATGTCTGTAGACTTAAGCTGAGAAACCAGAGATCCCATTCAAGAAATATAATATTTTATCTAAGAATCTCAAAGACAACTCCGAAAAAGACTTCAACTCAAGTGCACACATCATAGCTGAGAGATTCAGTGAGCACAGATTGTGTAAGCCAGCCACAAATCTTTCTGCTCAATTAGAGAAGTCATCTCTACTCTGACTCCTTCTCTTTCTTTCTCCCAACATGTGCATTTACAATCACCCAAACCTGCAGTAGGGGTGTCTGCATGACTGCATTTCTCTGGCATGTGGAGAGTGGAAAAAATGAGGGGATTTGGCTGGGTGGGGTCAGCAACATTTCTGAGTCGTATATCTGAACGGATGCTGGATTGCTAGCTACTGCCTACGTGAAGCGGCCCGGGCCTCACGGGGACCGTATTAGTACGGCAAAGAGCTTTAATAAGAGACTTGTGTTAGCCGGAGACCTCAGGGAGCCTAAAAGAGTGTTTTTTTCCCCTGTAAGTCTAGTATAAACACAGATTCTTTATTTTGAGCTGTGCACAATGACAGCTGAAGGAAAGTGTATTTTGAGGACAGAGCGGGTCTCAGGGCTCAGACAGGAGAGGTATTTTACTCAGGCAGGGAGCATTTCTGCCAGTGTTGATTTAGCATTAAAGACAGACCATTACAGAGAGGTTTGTAAGGAGCTGAGGACTGTGGGATACACTCTCTGACCTCATATGGTTTCTCTTAGTTAAAACACACACACCCATATGCGTTCACACTCTCTCACTGAAATGTAAACATTCATGCATGGATTTGCAGTGTAGAGCTGTAGGCTTGCATCATTTCAACCTGGATCATTTTCTTGTGGCAGTGGCATGTCCAGGCTTTTTTTTGACTCAAGTGACCTATGTTGTAGCAACGCATGAGGCATAACAATACATTTTATTTAACATTCCCTTAAAATTTACCATTGCAGTACACTGATGTTACCCTGCAAACAAGCCTGCGGTGGCCCTTTACAGGCCCACTTAGAATTTGCTCATTGGCAAAACGTTGGCCCCTTAGCGTTGGCCCTGCATGGGCAGCCCTCATTTAGCCCCCAGGAAGCCTTCACAATTAATCTACAATAATACATCTGTTTCACTATCAATACTTCTCAGCTACTATAACTTAAGTATTTGGGAAAATACCGTCTGTATTGTCAAAAATGTACAGTAGTCAAAGGGATTTCAAGTCAATTTATTAAATACAAAATAGAAAACATTCAATTCAGGTTAATACAGCTACATATAGGCAACAATGGAAATACTCAAAAGTACAACAAAAAAATAAAATAAAGCAAACAAAGCAATGTAATATTGTAGGATTTCGTCATGTGAAAGTTGGTGTGTGCAAAAGTCTTATCTGTAGTACATCAATGTCCAAACACTGTCCATAGTTGAAGTTGGCTGATAGCAAATGAATAATCCAACCTCTTGTAATGAATACACACCACAGCTCTCAAACACCAGACTCTTCCTAACCAGGAAAATTCAAAAATAGTCCAGACTATGGTCTCACGTCAAAAAGAACTTTAAATCCATATTCAAACTGGACCATGATGTGGTGAGCTCACCAATAAGGAGTCCTTCTAAAATGCATACAAATACACTGTCTTAGCATCAATCCAAACTTAGGCCATACATACATCTCTGCAAAAGACATCAACTCCTTACTTTAGACTGGGCTTGAAATGACACATTTCCCAACCAGGACACAGCACAACATGTTCAACAGGTGAGCCATGCTGGCTACTGCTGCTTGTTATTGCTAACTCCCCCTACCACATGGCTTTACTTAAGGAAACCTAAAACACCATAGCACCCCTAGTGGTAAGGAAGAAAACTGCCCACAAAATTCTTATTAACAGGCTCATGTCTGTTACTCCTCAAATATGACTCATGAGACCCACTTTCCTACAGAGTTTAGCTCCAAGTTTGATCAAACTTATGCTAGAAGTTAGAACTAATCTCTGCAGGAAAGTGGATCTTGCGAGCCAGATTTGAGGATCCCTGGCCTATATGAAACAACAGGTTCTGAAAAGGTGTCTTTTGGTGTGAGCCATTCCAGTTCAGTTGAGTGACTAAAGAATGGCCAGTCAATGTTAGTATTCTCCTAGTTGCCTTACAGGGCTGCCTTCACAAAACCTGCGTGGGCCCAACGGTACAAAAGTTGCTTTGGACCCGAATGGGCTGGACTGGGCCATCATGCGATTAATGTGGGCAGTCCCATAGTGTGGGCTGCTCACGGAGAGCCTGCGGTAAACCCAAAGCTGTGGGCCTCGCCTGGGCAAGCCCGCACTGGGCCTGTTTAGGTTTGGTGTGGGCTGGCCCTAGCCCACTGTGCCCGCAAAAAGCCACCCTGGGCCCCGCAGGGGCATGTTTGCAGGGTAGTTTGTTGATTTAGCTGAAATAAGCTAACATTTTGTTTTTCTCTTCTTCATTTCTCAACTGGTCTAGCTTGTGATCTGCCTTATACTTGAAACTTACCAATGTAGCAAACTGCAAATATGGGTGGCTGTTCCTCTTACAGTGCTGCTCACTAATATTGGCCCCTTTGGTAAATATGAGCAAAGGTGGCTGTGAAAATAAATCTGCATTGTTTATCCTTTTGATCTTGCATTCAAAAAATGTACAAAATTCTAACGTTTCATTGAAGTAAAACAATGAAAGTGGAGGGGAAACTCACATTATGAAAAAATGTTAGCCACACGTTAGCCACAGTTATTGGCACCCAATTATTGCAACCTTTTCCCAAGATAACAGTTCTGAGTTTTCTCCTATAATGCCTGATGAGGTTAGAGATCAGAAACCATACCTTCATCCAGAATATCTCCAGATCCTTCAGATTCACAGCTCCATGCTAGTACTTCTTCTCTTCAGTTCACCCCACTCATTTTCTACAGGGTTCAGGTCAGAGGAGAGGACTGGGATGGATATGGCAAAATCTTCATTTTGTGCTCAGTGATACATTTTTATGTTGATTTTGATGTTTGTTTTGGGTCATTGTCTTGAAAAGCACATGGATACATTTGTGAGAGAAAAACACGTTGAGTGCAGTCTTATCGAGATGTTTAACGGTAAGTTCATGTTTATTATACATTTTACAGATTTTACATACATGATTACATATAACTAATTTATAAAATGAGCAAATACATCATACCCATTTTCCAAATCGTGTTTTTGACTTGTCCTGAATCACTTTGGTACACCTATATAAAAGGGTTTATATATGGACTATTTTAAAGCTGCGGAGTGACCCAGTACCTGCGTGACTTGTCATAGAAATTTCTGTGTATGCGTATGCAGTGTGATCTTCCGTATCTGTGTGCCAGTGACTGTGCATGAGTGTTTCGATGTAGCCAGTGTATTAATATAAAACTGTGATTATACTGACTGGAACATCCTATTGATTACACAGTTCGAAAGCACACCTTTCAGCCAAATCAGTATAGCATACTCAGCTTCTGTAGAGCTACTCATAGGTGAATTTAACTCATAATCATGATGAACTCAATTTCATGATGAACTTCACACAGTTAATTGAACTGAATCATTGCTATTAAAACAATCTGTATATTGTTTACTTTATTTTATAGGTTGGAACAAACATGGTGGAATTCCTTAACGGGGCAGAGTCCACAAAACCCCATCCATTTGTCATGGTGATATGATATCGCCAGCAGATCTCCCAGGCATTGATCATAATCAATGGACAGGTAAGGATATTCTGGACAATTTTCAAAAGAATTACAATTTTCAATTGCATTTTTCCACATGGGGATGCAAAAATTGTGACGTAATTGAAAATCTTGCATTACCGTTTGCGTTTTTTGCTTTCGGGAACTCACAGTGACTGCCACATTTCAAATGGAAAAGCAACTGTAACCGTATTTACAAGTAATGAGCCTGTCATATTTAAATACCAATATTAATTACTACATCTGCTTTTTCTCTCTATCTGCCGTTGTGCATGTAATATGCCAAAACGATTTCTTAAGCATTTGAATTTCCGATGCCTTACACGGAAACCTGTCAATCCGTCTCAGGGGTGGGACTATACTACACTACACTACACTATACTATACTAACAGACTATTGTGCCAAATAAAATAATTCATAAATAATATTGTCGTTTTTTACCCCAAATCTCTCACTGTTTGCACTCTGATTGATGCACATCAGCAAAACAATATTGCAATTGTACTCTTATTTGCCTATTTGCATCATACCCTATATTTTATTCCTCTCTTCTGGAGGCAGGTGAAAAGCATTTGGTTAATGGTGAATATTGACCAATAGTTGGTACTCCCATTGTTAGCAGGGGATAGTCACTGCATTTGATGTAAAAATTTACCTCCTGTGAGTGACATCATCTCCCAATATAAACACGCCCCATAGTATGGTCCCACCCCTGACATGGATTGACAGGTTTCCATGTGAGGCAATGGAAATTCAAATGCTAAACTAATTGCGATTCCATTTTCAGTTTTGGCAGGTTACATGTGCAACACAGTGAAAAAGCAGACGTGGTAATTAACAACACCCGATGTACTTGTTTTTATGATGCATCTAAGCTAACATTAGTCTGTTTCATTCTCATTCCGAGGTCACCGAAGCCACCCGGATCCAGTCCGTATCCAGATCAGATGGTCACTGCAGTCACCCGGATCTAGTCTGTATCCAGATCAGATGGTGGATCAGCACCTAGAGATGAACTCGACAGCTCTGAATGTCAGCGAAGACCACGTCACCTCAACAGCCATCGGCACAAGGTCACAGGAACCAGATGAGTCCTCTGCACAATCTGACTCTGCTGCAGTTGGAATTGAACTGCTGGTTGGTCTGGCCCCTCGACTAAGCCTGGTTTCTCCCAAGGTTTTTTTTTTCACCATTTCTGTCACCGATGGAGTTTTGGTTCCTTGCCGCTGTCGCCTCTGGCTTGCTTAGTTGGGAACACTTAATTCCCAGCGATATCGTCAGCTTGAAAGCACAGATACTATTTGAACTGAACTGAGCTGGACCATAAATCACTGAATCAATGATGAACTGACTTTAACTGAAAATTGAGTGTTTACTGTTGTCCTTTTGCATTTACACACTATTTTCCGATTTAATACTGTAAAGCTGCTTTGACACTATATTTTTTAAATATGACAGGCTCATTACTCATAATACATGGAAAATACAGTTTCAAATGGACTTTGCTTTTCCATTTGAAATTTGGCAGTCACTGTGCATTCGTGAAAACACAAACAGTAATGCAAGATTTGCAATTGTGTTTGGATTATGTTACAATTTGTCACATGTGGAAAACACAATTGAAAATATAATTTGCAATTCCTTTTGAAAATTGCCTGGAATATCCTTCTTTGCTTCAAAGCTTTCTAAGTGTTTGACGATATTTACCCAAAAATGAAAATTCTGTCATTAATTACTCACCCTGGTCTGAAAGCTCTCGGATTTCATTTAAAATATCTTAACTTGTGTTCTGAAGATGAACGAAGGTCTTACGAGTTTGTAACGACATGGGTGAGTAATTAATGACAGAATTTTCATTTTTGGGTGAACTATACATTTAACTGCCCTAAGCAGTGCGCATCTACCTAGGAGTCTTTATATACTTCATCTAAATTTTGCATTCTCTTTCTTTTTAAATTTTAATTGTCAATGTCATTTCACTGTGTATTTAAATAGTTAAACATGTCAAAATGTAATAGTTAAACAGTTAAACGGACACATGTCACTGATTTTCTTATTTATTGCAACTGTATTTCTGTGATTTTTGCATTTTCTGGAAAAAAAGAAAGAAAGAAAATTGCATGTTTGTCATTGGTACAAATTTTAACACATTTGTGAATGTCAGTTGCAATTAAAAATAATTTTTAACAGTCTAAATGTATTCTTCCTAACCTGTATTCTTCATTATTTATCAATCCATGATTGTCTTCTTAAGCATAGGCAAAATTATGAGAATAACCCAGCAAGAATAACTCAGAAACACAAAAATGCAAACACATAAATGGTAAAAATGATTTCTCAATTTCTCAACAACCCAGCCTGCTGGGTTAAAATGTGTTCTGTCCAATATTTACCCAGTGCTGGGTTGCCAATTGGGTTATTTTTAACCCAGCCATTTTTAGAGTGCAGCTGTGATCCTTGGAGAGTCTTTGGCCACTCAAACTCTCCTTCTCACCGTGCATTAGGACGGTATAGACACACGTCCTCTTCCAGGCAGATTTGTAACATCTTTAGTTGATTGGAACCTCTTAATTATTGCCCTGATGGTGGAAATGGGGATTTTCAATGCTTTAGCGCTTTCCTTAGCCACTTTCTATTTTGTGAAGCTCAAAAATCTTGTTTTGTGATGGATGATTAAGGGAATTTGGACTTTGTGTTCCTCACATTTATAATCCTGTGGAACAGGAAGTCATGGCTGGGCAATTTCATGCTTCTAGTCACCCTGGTGTGCTAAAAAATGTAAATATGAATAGAAATATACTTCAGAGATATTTTACTCATAAGAATTTCTAGGGGCGCTAATAATAGCCAACATGCATTGGAGAAAAACATTTATTTCATAATGTGAGTTCCCCCCACTTTAAATTGTTTTACTTCAATGAAAGTTTAGAATTTTGTAGATTTTCTGAATGAAAGATCAAAAAGATAAATTATGCAGATTTATTTGCACAGCCGCCTTTGCTCATATTTACCAAGGGTGCCAATATTAGTGAGCAGCACTGTAGATGTGTTTTCTCTAGTAATGCTATAAATTTTTTACTATAGCTGTTGAGAGAAGGAAACAGTGCTGCCACACTGGCATATATTACGGCAAGGTTTAACTATATAATGTAGATAGAGGTAGATTTAATGGAAAGGTTGAAATGTGTTCTTAGGAAAAGGACATTTTTCATAAATGTCAGGTAAGGGAAAAGTGCGATTCACCTTACCGTTCAATAGTTTGGGGTAATGTGCATTAAAACTTGTACCTTTAAAAAAATATTGTTGTACAGGGTGTCACGGTTTCCACAAAAAATGTTTTGCAGCATAACCGTTTTAAACACTGATAATGTCTCTATGCATCAAAATAGAATAAAGGATCATGTGACACTGACTGGGAGTGTTGGCTGCTGAAAATTCAGCTTTGCATCACAGGAATCAGATGCATTTTTAAAATATATTCAAATTTAAATAAAAATTTGTTGGTAATTGCAATAATATTTTACAATATTATTACTTATACTGTATTACTGTATTGAGACTTTATTCTTTCAAAAACATTGAACATCTTACCAACGCTAACATTTTGAAAGGAAGTGTTTATTTAGGCACATACTTTAAATGCTGTAATTTTTGTGTCAGTTAGACAAATAAATGGCCTAATATTTTTTGTATTTACCTTTTGCATTTTTGCCATTTCATGAATCATTTTGTAACTTATGTTAAAGAAATTTTTCATATAAACAGTGCTCAATAGCTTTGTTGTAATCAAGAATTTAAAGCATCTTTCATAAATTGACTTTCATAAATAAACCCTTGCTGAGAAACATTATTGGAGTGAAAAGTGTGATTCTCACCTACTGGCCAGTCACAGTTTAGCCATGGATTTAAGCCATGCTGATGGATTTGATTACTGTGATTAAAACATATAGCTTCAATGCAGCAAAAGTTGCTTCTGATAAAATGTGTCATATGCATAACTGCAAAATCAGGACACCCGTTCTGTATCCTGCCCTTTTCTGTCTAACGCACTGGCACATGTACATTTTGCCGCATGACCTGTTGATCACAGAATTTGATCACATAACAGGCCCAACATTTAGAAATGATCAGGATAAGTGCTTTAAGTTTTGATCTGTATTAATATGATTTCCATCCCATAAGCTACAGGAAGTGTAGGGGGAAGAGGCTGCGTGGGTCCCAGCTGCATGCGGCATATGGGTGTTATGAATAAGATATGGAGTGAACCGAGGGACTGTTTCAGTTCTAGCTGTGAAGCAGATAAGTGAATAAGCTTCCACGTATGCAGGATAGCCAACAGACGGTCTGAGCTCCCTAAATCCTTGGCTCCAGTTCCACAAGTTGACTGACGTTAAGTGTGTCATGGCATATTCGGTCACTTATCCGTCAACTTTGATTCTAGCCTTGAAGGATTTGATAAACTGCAGTTGTTGCTGTTATTGTGCCGCCTTGACCAAAGTGAAGAGACGCCCTTAGGTGGGTCTAAATGTGAGCTGCGGGTGTCACTTTTTCCTGTTTATTTTTCCTCTCTCTCTCCCTCTCTATCTCTGTCAGCGTGGCTGAAACGCTTCAGGCGAGTTGTCCCACAGTCTATTTATTCAACGGATCATTGCAATATGTTGTGAAGAGGTTGGATACGTCCTGGTGGATGGTTACAGGATGTTCTGGTTTGGTTTTCAGCATGAGATGGACAGTTGGTGAAATGGACAGCAGATTGCGAACAATCTGGCTTGAGCCTTTTGACGGCCATACAGTACACAAAACGCTTCATTTGCATACTGCTGGCATAACAACAAAAAAAAAATCAATTCTGCAATCAAGGGCCAATGTGTCCCCTAAAATGAAAAACAGAGCATTTTCTGTGAGTGATACCTCTGTGTGCAATAACGCTGCATATTTTCCAGGCTTTTTTTTCTTCTTTTTTCTCTCTGTGGATCCAGTGCAAGCGATAGTTTGTGCATTAATACCATCATAGGCATTGTTGTGGGAAAATCAAAGCTTGTCATCTGGGGCTTTTTAATGAGAACAAAATTCGCTACAACCGTTTTAAACACTGCGTAGTTGCCAATGCAGATGGCCTAACCCTCATTACTATTCATAGCACTTGCATGTGTCATTTTCTGATCTAATTATGACCAGCCTGACGGCAATAGCCAAAGTTAACAGGCTCTGGATATTTTCTCTGTAGGAAGTGCATGACAAATGTTTAAACTCCAGTCCAGAGACACTATCATCTTTATGAATCAGCAGAGCATATTATTCAAGTTCAAACTGAACTATAGCATCAGATTAAGGCTCTTTGACGTATAACCATAGCTGTTAAGTGTAGTTTGTTGTGCAGTAAGTAATTTAAGCTGAAAAAGATTCACAAAAAATGAATTGTGTGCGCAGTCACATAATAATTTATTTGTATGTGCTGTCTGCAATTCACTAAAGGACTTATGCAAATCAAGTAACGGCCTAATTGCACCCACAAAATCAATGCTGATTGCAGTTTGCATGGTGCACTTCATTACCTTTTAGCTTGATTCTGAGTTCTAGTTTAGAGAGGACCAGTGTTGTAATCGTTCACTGAAACTGTAATTTTTTTTTTTTTTTTTGTTAATTGAAATAAAGCTAAAATAAAAAACTATTTAGATGAAAAACTTTTTTAAATTTACAAAAAAATTCAAATGTCATAATAAGAGAACTGCTTCCTTCCTGCTTCTAAACATGCTGTGCCCTGAATATACTGGAATTATTAAATATTGTCTTTGTTAACTGAAATAAAGCTGAAATAAAATAAAAATATTGCATGAAATATTAAACCTAGAAATTAAAACTAGGTTTAATTAATTAAACCTAGTTTAAAACTTAGAAATTAATTAAAAAATGAAACGTTGTCTTGGCTATAAAAAAATAAATGAAAGCTAAATAGAAAGACTTATAATACTAATAAAAAGCACAAAATTCTTAAATGACCTAATCTAAAATTAAAGTGAAAAATGAAAGCAATCCAAAATATTAATAAATTCTATAACAGTACATAAATAATACTAAAAGGACACTGGAGAGTCTGCTACGATCTGGCATAGTGCACCTGAATTGTCTCCATAGAATGCTGTGTGCTGACTGTGTCATGCATGTCAATATGTGCACAGATAAATGCTCTTATCCTTCATTTGAACATCACTGACTGCTGCCATGTTAAACAGAAGTTGTGCACAAACATCTCTTTTAAATATAACTCTGTTTACCATCTGCTTTCTGTGGGCAGAAACAGTGCCACGTTAATTGTGGTAAGCAAATGCAAAGAGTTTTGTGAATAAAGAACGATGAATCAGACTTAATTTGCACAAAAAGGAGGCGTATTTCAGCTTAACAAAATAACATTGACTTCATTTAACAGTGCAGTGCTCACAGTGCAGTGCTATTTCAATACATTTATCAGCTGGATAAACTATATTGCGGGTGGTTATTGAATAAGACAATGGTTTTTAATGAATAAGGATTTTGTGCCTCATGCATCATAACTGTCGAGTGTATTTACCCCTGGAGAGTTTGCATATGCACTTCACTTGTTTAAAGGCTGTACTGCATTGCTAAATGCATTCTGTCATTGTTCCTTTTAGATCTTCAGCAAACTGTTGCTGCAGAAATTAATTTGTGAACTAACTAATTACAAGTTAAAAAAAACTTCTGACGCCCAGGGCCCAGCCAACACCCAGATGCATATGAACACTGAATTTTATTAAGACGTTATTGCTCATCTCATTCAAGGCTGTAATCTGTCACATCTGTCATTTAAGAGTCTCTCTCTCTCTCTCTCTCTCTCTCTCTCTCTCTCTCTCTCTCTCTCTCTCTCTCTCTCTCTCTCTCTCTCTCTCTCTCTCTCTCTCTCTCTCTCTCTCTCTCTCTCTCTCTCTCCCTCTCTCTAAAATCTCTGTCACGCTCTTAATTATGCATGTGGACCGAGCAATCTCTGTCTCACTATTAAGATTCCCTTCCTCCACTTCCTCTTCCTCTCCTCCTTCTCCTCCTCCTCCTCACCTCTGTCTAATCCTGTCTTCTCCTCAGCTCCTCCTCTCAGGCCCGCAGGCTGATTACCCAGTTTTGGCAGCAAGTGCGAGTGAATTATTTAAATCTCTGTTAAGCCTGAGAACATACATCAGTGTGAGAAATACTGTAGATCACACACCAGGGTCGAGGTCAATTCTAATTTAAATTGCAAGTAAAATCCAATTCAAACCTCATCAGCGGTAGAGCTGACAACGAAACAGAAGGTCTTCATTGTTCTTATAAAATAGAAACGGAGGGGATATAACTGGAAAAAATGTTGGACTATGAAATGTTAATTAAAATGATCCTGATATGTACTTTTTTGTTTTTTGAGTAAGTTTAAATCATCCACATTCATGTCTGTGAATATACAGTATATATTGATGCTGTATTTTCTTAACTAATATTTTGCCTTCATTGCTTGATCATGTGGAAAAAAAAATTCCATCTCTCCATTAAAATGAGGTCATGAAAATGGCATAATTTATAATTATAGATTTTGAACTGTCATGTGTTTAAAAATTTTTAGGCTGATGGAAATCATTTATTATTATTATTATTATTTATTTATTTATTTATTTATTTATTTAAACCATGTTTTTTTTTTTTTTTACATTTTAGAAAACTTAACACTGCTTGGAATTTCATGTCAATTATCATGTGGTGTTTGTTTTAATATTGATTGTTCTTTAACCATTCATTTATAACCAGCAGAAGGAGCAGGTGAAAAACATTTTATTATTAATAATAATAATTATTAGTAGTAGTAGTAGTAGTAGCAGTAGTAGTAGTAGTAGTACTAGTAGTAGTAATCATCAGAATTATCACTTATGCAATTAAAAAAAAGACATTAATATTTGTTTTATTGGAATGCATTAAATCTAAATGTAGGTACTCACTCTTATGCACAAAAAAAAATGTATGTCCCTGTGACATGTCTTTATTCCATAGTTGTCCCTGACCTTTCTTTCAAAACCCTCACTCCATTGTCTTCTGCTTTCACTGAATTTCCATCTAAATTCATGAAATCTCCTACTAAGATATTGTGATTACGTTGGATTTTTCCTCTAAACTGCAGTGGACTGCATTGTTTGACCATGTCTTTTCTATCAAAAACAGAAAATCAAGAATAGAAATGGACTACAACTAGATGTTGACCATGGGGTTCACACCTCAGGTGGTCTTGACTGTGACTAAAAAGGCCGATGTGGGACTGGCAGAATTTGTGATGGGCTGCATTCACTCAATCTTCATACAGATTACATGCAATGCATTTCAGGATCATAGGTAAACGGACAAAATGATCTGAGCCCTGCAGCTGATTCAAAAAATGTTTCCCAGAAAGCCTGTGGTTCATGGGACCATTCTGTCTGTCATTTCTGTGTCAGTCAAGACTGTCTGCCTACTGATGGAATATAATAAATGCATGTGAAATTGAGAACAAAACCGGACAGGACAACTAGTGTCTGTCACATCATACTGTACGAGAGAGCCGCTCTGCACAAACCCGCCTCTATACCACGTTGTGGGTTTTCATGTGTGGTTTCGGTAACTGAAGGATTTGGTCTTCTGAAGGGTTTAAATCAATTCACTGTTCTTCTCCACCGGAGCTGCTCCTGTCACATTTGTGTTCTACGTGCGGCTCAAATGCTCCGCTAGAGAAATATAAAAGCCACTGTCAGTTAATTTTAATGAAGACTTGACGGATGAAACAACGGCTTGATTTGACTCTTGTCTTATCAAAAAAAAAAAGACTTTTCGGCTTATGGATGTTGCCGTCTTGGATATTACAGTGGTCATTGTTGCTATGGTTACATATATATATATATATATATATATATATATATATATATATATATATTCATTTTTGATTAGTATTATGCATTGCTAAGGACTTCATTTGGAAGCCAAAAGGTGATTTTCTCAATATTTAGATTTTTTTTTTTTTTGCACCCTCAGATTCCAGATTTTCAAATAGTTGTATCTCAGCCGAATATTGTCCGATCCTAACAAACCTTACATTAATGGAAAACTTATTTATTCAACTTTCAGATCATGTATAAATCTCAGTTTAAAAAAAAAAAATCACCCTTATGACTGGTTTTGCTGTCCAGGGTCACACATGCCGGTTACCAATAGAGGCTATGGCACCTGATGCACTGTTGGGTGGACTCAGACCGGTGGCGTTATGCAGTGGGCGATGTTTTCTTGGGACACTTTAGACCCCATTATCGCAACAGCACAATACCTGCAGCTGTCAGGTATCTGGACATCTTTGCAGTCCAAGTGCACCCATTCATGGCATCCGTGTTCCCTGCTGGTAATAGCCTTTACCAACAGGATAATGCACCATGCTACACTGCCAGAATCATCAAGGAGTGGTTCGAGGAACATAATAGTGAGTTTCTGTTAATGCCTTAGCCTCCAACTTCACCTGATATGAACCAGTCAAAAAGCAGAATCGTGCTACATCACCACCACCCTGCAGTATACGGGAACCGGAGGACCTCTTATTGACAGTATGGTACAAAATATCGCAGGAGACCTATTGGCATCTTGTCGAATCAATGCCTCGCCGTGTGGCCACTGTTTTGTAGGCTAAAGGAGGTCCTACATGTTGTTATGATTAGATTATCATAATGTAATGGCCCATCGGTGTATATATACAGGGGTGCACATAAGTGGTGCACAGGTGAGCATGCACCACCAAAATAAAAAAATGCTCTGGGTAAATAATTTCAGACCACTCATTTGCGTACCGACAAGGTTGACAGCTGTTAATGCACAATCAGCATTTTAGATTGACTAACTGTAATACTGTATAAGATTTTAATTCGAAATGAAAGCAAAAATCTAGGATACACTCTGCTGGTTTCAGAGCAAAATGCGAAAAAACTCGGCAGTACATATACTTATTTGCCAGCAACCTGCCAAAATAAAAGCTTGCTGATTTTAGGTTTGAAAATGTTAAAAATTCATATAAAAGAAAGAAAAAGAAAAAATGAAAATGTAAATATTAGTATTGTATTATTTTAAGTGTATTATAAAATAATTGTAGTTTTATTTTATTTTTAGTAAGAAAAAAAGAAACACTCGGCAGAACGCGAAAAAAAAAGGAAAATGAAAATGTAAATATTAGCATTGTATTTTTTTAAGTGTACTGTAAAATAATTGTACTTTTATTACATTTGTAGTATTATTGCATTTTATTTATTATTTTATTTTATTAAAAAAAATATCTAAACAAAGTGCAATAATACTATTATTACTATTTTTAATTATTTTATTTTATATTTTTTTATATATATAATATATATATATATATATATATATATATATATATATATATATATATATTTAATGGGCACCAAACCAAATCTCCAGGTGCGCTCATGAGAATCAGACCACAAAACATATGTGCACCTATATACAGCTGCATCTAAAAAAAATTAGAATATCGTGAAAAAGTTTTCTCTTTTTTTTTTTTGTAACATGTCAAAAAGTGAAACTTTCATATATTCTAGATTTATTACATGTAATGTAAAACATTTCAAAAGTTTTTTTTGTTTTAATTTTGATCATTAGGGGTTACAGCTCATGAAAGTCAAAAATCCAGTATCTCAAAATATTAGAATATTTACATTTGAGTTTCATTAAATGATCTTCCCTACAGTATAAAGTCCGGGTCTCCCTTGTTCTTTGAAACTACAGTAATGGGGAAGACTGCTGACTTGGCAATGGTCCAGAGGACAATCACTGACACTGCATATTAAATGCAAAGTTGACTGGAAGAAAGAAATTGTTGGAAAAGGTGCACAAGCAACAGGGATGAATGCAAGCTTGAGAATACTGTCGAGCAAAGCTGATTCAAACACTTGTGAGAGCTTCACAAGGAGTGGATTGAAGCTGGAGTCAGTGCATCAAGAGTCACCACGCTCAGACGTCTTCAGGAAAAGAGCTACCAAGCCACTTCTGAAACAGAAACAACATCAGAAGCATCTTACCTGAGCTAAGGAGAAAAAGAACTGGACTGTTGCTCAGTGGTCCAAAGTCCTCTTTTCAGATAAAAGTAAAATATGCATTTCATTTGGAAATCAAGGTCTGGAGGAAGAGTGGAGAGGCACAGAATCCAAGCTGCTTGAAGTCCAGTGTGAAGTGAAGTCAGAGATGATTTGGGGCCGTGACGTCTGCTGGTGTCGGTCCATTGTGTTTTATCAAGTCCAAAGTCAATGCAGCCGTCTACCAGGAGATTTTGGAGCAATTAATGCTTCCGTCTGCTGACAAGCTTTATGGAGATGCTGATTTCCTTTTCCAGCAGGACTTTAGCACCTGCCCACAGTGCCAAAACCACTTCCAAGTGGTTTGCTGACCATGATATTACTGATATTGCTTGATTGGCCAGCCAACATGCCTGACCTGTACCCCATATGAAATCTATGGGATATTTTCAAGAGAAAGATGAGAAACAGTGGATCCAACAATCCAGACGAGCTGAAGGCTCAACAGAGCCACAGGCTGATCGCTTCCATGCCACGCCTCACTGATGCTGATACCAAGTATTGAGTGCATAAATGAACATACTTTAAAGACCTTGAACTTTTCTGTTTTGCAAATCCTTTTTTGATTGATCTTAGGAAATACTCAAATATTTTTGAGATACTGGATTTTTGACTTTCATGAGCTGTAATCTCCAATCATCAAAAGTAAAAAACAAAACAAAAAACATTTGAAATATTTTACTTTACATGTAATCTAAAATATATGAAAGTTTCACTTTTTGAAATTAGTTAGATACAAAAATTATTAAAATAAATATTTACATTTTTTGAGATGCACCTGTAATTAGGTTCATTCATATTATACAATGTTTTTTGGTTACCTAAACATTTTTACAGTGGCAAAGGGTCATTGTGGAAATGTTAGAGGTTAGTCAGAGGTTAGATGTAACATGTGAATGTCAACTAATCTTTATACTCTGGCAATGATAACAGTCCTGCCAGCTGAAGCGCCTCACATAACCACACAACAGAGGGACAGAGATTTCATGCAGAAAAGAGCACTTATCCTTTCGTAATCTCCTCTAATGGAGTTTTTTTTTTTTTTTGAGAGCTAATACTAGAATCTAAAATAAATGTCATTAGTCATATGCATAGGCCTGTCCTCGTCTCTCACTTTAGAGCTGATTTCACTGCAAAACAAGAATTCAGATGAGTGGCATTTGAATCATAGCTTGAAGTAAGATGAAGCAAGAGCTTTTCTACCTTTCACTCATGAGGCCTGCCACCACAGGCTGTGTAAATTGGCCTATTCTGAGACCCAGAGAAAAGAGGTTGTGACAGTTCATTGGGAATTTCATTTTTCTGGGTTGTGGAGTGAGCTATATATAACACCCGTATTTTTCACCATTCTGACACCTTTGCATCATGTGGAGGCCTTTTTCTCAGTCCTTCAGTCCTTCCAAAACCAACTCTTCTATTGTGCGTTTTTGATCAGTTACTAATGCAATAAAAGCTTGTTCAAACAACCAATGTAATGTGTGGTTATATCAGCTCAATGAAGAAAAAAGAGACCAAGGTTCAGAGTGATAGCTCCATTTAACTGATTATAAAGAAATGCCTTCTGTATTAGTACAGGTTCATCCAGGGTAACTGTCTCAGCCTGTTTAAAAAGGCGAGGTAAACCGAGGGCATGCTTTAAATGGAGACGTCTGAAGGAAGGCATTGTGTTTGAATCATAAAACCTGCAGTGCATTTTATGCGTGAGAGACTTTATCTACAGAACGTGCTGCACTGTTTTAGGGAGCAATAAAGATGTAAAATATATAATCTGGTTGCTGTCATTTGCCCCAGTTGCTTTGTTTTGTTTTTTTGTTGTTGTTGTTTGTTTGTTTGTTTTTATTATTGATGCAATAAATTGACCAAAATTACTGTAAAGACTTTTACATTGTTACAAAAAAATTTATATTTCTAATAAATTCTGTTCTTTTGAACTCTCTATTCATCCTGAAAAATAAAAAAGAATTAAGCATCACAACTGTTTTCAATGTTGATGATAAAAAGAAATGTTTCTCGAGCAGCTAATCAGCATATTAGAATGTTGTTTTAACATGTTGTGACATGTTTATTTTTGACAACCTTGCCAACCCCAAATTTCCATATGCACATTCAAATTTATGAGAAAATGCATCACCGCAGATTAGATGTCAGCGATGCCAAATGCAACCAATTCATGTTTTGTATTGATTGCAACAAGGCAAGGTTGTAGCAAAGCAAGTTTTTATAGTGCAAATATGATTTTTTTTTTTAATCATTTGGAAATAGTTCTTGGAAAATGTTCAGTGTCGATGATAAATACCAGCCATTCGCCGTGCTGCAAGACTTGAACCTGAAGCTTAACAGTAGATGAACATTTTCCAGAGGCATCTAATCTGTTAAGTTGTTTTCTCAGAATTCTGACCTCTCAGTAAAATTGTTCTACATCAGACGGTGGAGCACTTAACCTAATGATGCAAAGCAGCTTTTTGTGAAATACCGCAGGAAAAACACAGCTAAGACAGTTGCGTGATACTCACCGAACCAGCTTCACCCACAGGCCAGAGTCAGTCTCGGTCTATTCGCTCAGCTCTGTGTGTTTCAGAGAAGAGGGATGTAGGCTATCTGTTTCTCCAGAGAGGTCTAGTTGAGCTGTCTGCAAATTGGCTTGTTCTGCTGACCTTTCGCTTTGATTAATGCGCCCGTGCTGCCCCACTTCATTGGTGGTTAAAACTCCTCGACCGCAAAGCAGGGCTGTGATGGGCTCTTTCCCGTCAGCCCTGCCTCATACTGAGGGACCTGATATTCATCTAATGCAGTTATGTTAGAAACTCACTGGAAAGCAACACGCTAACAATAACCACTTTTTATCTCCTCTTTATCGTGAAGCGCTAAGTGCTTTTTCACAGATACAACAAATGATTAAAAGAAGTGTGCAGAACATCTGTTAAAAGGCACAATGATTTGGGCTAGTGTGTAAGAGGATTTGTGGGGGGGGGGGGGGGTATAAAGGCTTTAAACATCTGATTAACAGCTGTGTCTGATTCTAAGTGCTCTGAGGAATATTTCTCATTCCTGGATAATCCTGTTGATCTGACCCTGATAACATGAAATATTTACAGTACTCGCAAAGTCAGCGCTGTATTGATATTCTGCTTAGGGGGTTGTTCTATTACGGTGTTAACTAACCTCTTTTTTCCCTTAAATTACTAATTTTTAATGTTGGCTTGAAATGTCAAAGGCATGGTTGCATCAGATCCCCCCCCCCCCCCACCTCGTTTGCTTTCGTTAAAGGAACACTCCACTTTTTTTGGAAATAGGCTCATTCTCCAACTCCCCCAGAGTTAATAAGTTGAGTTTTACCGTTTTTGAATCCATTCAGCCGATCTCCGGGTCTGGCGATAGCACTTTTAGCATAGCTTAGCATAGATCATTGAATCCGATTAGACCAGTAGCATGGCGTTCAAAAATGACCAAAGAGTTTCGATAGTTTTCCTATTTAAAACTCGACTCTTCTGTAGTTATATCGTGTACTAAGACCGGCAGAAAATGAAAAATTGCGATTTTCTAGGCCGATTTGGCTAGGAACTATACTCTCATTCCGGCGTAATAATCAAGGAACTTTGCTGCCGTAACATGGCCGCAGCAGGCGCTGTGATATTACGCAGCGCCTGAAAGTAGTCCCCAGCTATATTATAACTAGGTACCTAGCAGGGGACTACTTTCAGGCGCTGCGTAATATCACTGCGCCTGCTGCGGCCATGTTACGGCAGCAAAGTTCCTTGATTATTACACAGGAATGAGAGTATAGTTCTTAATCATATCAGCCTAGAAAATCGCAATTTTTCATTTTCCGCCGGTCTTAGTACACGATATAACTACAGAAGAGTCAAGTTTTAAATAGGACAAATATCGAAACTCTTTGGTCATTTTTGAACGCGATGCTACTGGTCTAATCGGATTCAATGATCTATGCTAAGCTATGCTAAAAGTGCTATCGCCAGATCCAGAGATCGGCTGCATGGATTCAAAAACGGTAAAACTCAACTTATTAACTCTGAGAATGAGCCTATTTCCAAAAAAAGTGGAGTGTTCCTTTAACACTATCAGTCAGGTTTAGGTTTAGTCTAGATGGTATGTTATTTTCAAACCTGCCATATTATTGCCAACTACTGTGATAAAACAAACTAAGTAATAAAACATTGCCAGAATCACTAACCTTACTGTAATTATAAAACTTAACACATAATTATGATATTTGCACACTTTTGCACACAAATTGTTTTTTTTTGTTAGTTTTTTTTTTCCTTCTTCTATTTGCATACTGATTTATATAACTGGTGTTGTTTTCTTATTCTCACATAAGATATTTTAACCTATTAAAGAAGAAACAAAATCGTGAGGTTGGAACGACATGAAGGTGAGTAAATGACGACAAAGTTTTACCACTATTCTTTTGCACACTGAGAAATGGACATCTAAGTTGACATTAGAATCCAGTTCATTTTTTCCAACGAGTATCTCAAACCAGAGTAAAGTTCAAGACTTTCCGCTCTGGACATAAGATAAGATCACTCATGTTAGATTAAATGCACAAATACACCTGAGCTGGACAAGTTCGGAATCCAATTACCTGCAGTGCAATTTCCAAATTGGATTCACCTGACTGGAGACTCCATATATAGGACTGCTGCCCCTTCAAATTACCCAGCCATCCTGTCTCTGGTGTCGGCTAGAAGACCAGAATTAGGGACTCGGGAATGGATAATCTTGTTTGCTTTTTCCTCTCTTGTATTATGACAAATTAAAGAGGTCTGAAAGCCATATTTCTCAGAGTGCCTCCTTAGCTTGTTATTACCTAACAGACTGAGGAATTGATTAGTATTGATTTACTGTCACGCATTGACTCGATTGCAGTAAGACCGGCGAGGACCTGGACTAAAGGTGAACTCGTGTTCTGGCTAAAGTGTCAGAGCACAGAAAAACCACATTAGACATCATTCACATATCTTGTACTAGGACTTTTGCTCATCATGGATAGTGGAGGTCAAAGCTGAAGGGCAAATGTTTTTTTTGCTTTTTGACCCTATCAGCAGTTATGCGCATTCAGTGATGTTCAATCAGCGAGTACGCTCTCGAATAAAGGTTTTCTGGCCATCTAAACCTTTTAAAAAGCATCTAAGCATGAAAGATCTGCAATAGTAGTGAGTCCTTGCCAGAGAATGTAAGGTGAGCAAGGTTAGAAGGTATAAATTCTCATCCGCTGAAGTTCAGTGGCTCAGACGTGTTCCCCTCTGGCCTTATAGGAAATGAAGACAGCATTTATTGTCCAAATTCCTGTCAGCTCTCTCTGATCCTCCAGCTAAGAGAGGAGATACGCTCTGTTAGCCATTAGAGACTTTTTCGTGAATTTGGGTTCCATTTTTGGCTGTGTTTTTTGTGGTCGTCATGGCGACAGGATGAGTGGGTTTTTAGGGAGCATTCTCTGGCAAACAAACCGTTCCCTCCCGGCTCAGTGCGGTGGGTAAGTGTGGAACGGTGATGTTTTGAGATGTACGAACACAGATGGTGACGGATACGGACAGGTTGATGAAGGTAGCATGAATTCTCATTTCCTTTTCATTACCAGGGCATACGAGGTAAAAAAGCCATTTCCAAATTCTTGGAGCTTTCTTATGCTCCATTTCCTGAAAGAAGGTGGGATGAAACAATGGGTTGTGAACAAAGCCAAAACATCATTTATTGCATGGATAATCACCCTAAATGTGTTTTTATTTCCCTCTTTCTTCTCGTGTGTTCTTGGATATCATCTTTTCTTGAACATTATTGTGGTTTGACACAAGATTCGGTATGGATTACTACACAAATTGCTTTATTTGCTGAGCTTTTAATATCTGTAAAGACTATACACGATTGCTTATTTGGTATTACAGTTGGTTTAATTCCAGTACAACCATTCCAGTAATGGAATGGAATGCATTGCGGTTGGATCCCAATGGGTTCTACAACTCGATCAAGGGTAAGTAACATAGAACGCTACACTAATGTTCCCTGTCAAAGGAAGTACTCCACTTCTAGTGGCAACAACCATGTTTTATCACAAATTAGATTATATTTAGGCCAAGCGTTCAAGTCTAAGTCTTGCAATCCAGCTTGAATGAATTGTTTTATGGAAATGAACTCCTGCCGATGTGTTTTAGAATGGAACTGGAGCTAAAACACTCTAAAACAAATGAACAAGCCTAAATGATTTTAGTGTGTAAATTCAGTTTGTCAGTAAAACTCAGGCCTAATGCATATTGCTATGGCTCTTTTCCCTTACAAGCATCTAAATAAACGGTTCCACTTTGCAGTAAGCTCCACACTCATTAGGGTTGTCTTTGATCCAGAGTTCTTTGTAGTTTTACCGCTTTTAAAGTGTATTGTTGTGTAATATGCGCATGCATTCATTACTGGGACCCTTATATGGTGTCTGCGGTGGAAGATATTTTGATATTCAAGTGGTGCCTCATTATTGATTTCCTTCTTGGCTTGCATTGCACACGGGCTGTTCACTTAATGTGGCCTTTAGAGGAGAAAAGCACTGCTAATGATACACAAACAAGCTTGTAGGTCATATTATGTCAAATGATATTGATGGATTTTACACGAATATGCCTGCAGAGCGCAAATATAAGAGCATTAAAGATGAAACAATATACATAATTGGTCCCTGGCGATCACATCTGATCACATCCTCATCAGCTTGTGCTAAAACGAGATGTTGGGCCTAGCAGCTCTGAAATTCCCCGAGCGATCAGTTTGAGTGGTTTATTGCAAACAGAACTCAAGGATTTTTGAGAAATAGATACGTTGTGCAGAGTTCGTCTTATTGGAAAATGTGTGCCGATTTTAAGTGCGTCAGCATGCAACAGTGCATATCCAGGGCACATTTTTCTCCAAATTAAAAGAAAGAAACGACTGTAAAAATGAACTGGTCAGTGCAGGACAAAGTGCAAAGCAGTCTGTGGTTATTGTAAAAGCAAAACAAATTAAGATTCGAGTTTGCAAAAAGGTAGAGTTTTGGAACAGAGTTTTATGGACAAGTGAGACAAAGATTAACCTTTTTCTAAGTGATGGAAAGCAAAAGTGTGGAGAAAAGTGGAATTGTTAATGATCTTAAGTATGCAACCTCATCTGTAAAGCATGGTGGAGGTGGTGTCATGGCATGGGCATGGAACAGGGCTTCTCAAATGTATTGATCACTTAATGTATGATGGCAGCAGCAGAATGAATGCAATGTGTGTGTGTGTGGGGGGGGGGTATAAATACTTCACAATTTGAATGTTATTTTTTACATTATATACATTTTTTAAATCATCAGTTACAGTCCAATAATTTATGTTATAAATACTTTGCAATTTGTTATTTTTCACTTCACTACTGAACACAAAAAGAAGGTATTTTGAAGAATGTGGGTAACCAACGGTTTATGGTCTCCACTGACTTTCCATACTATAGAAGACAGCGGCAACCAGAAACTGTTTGGTTCTTTTAAATATTTAAGGAAAATCAAACAGAATTGGGACAACTTAAGGGTGAGTATATGATGACAGAATTGTCATTTTTGGTTAAATGATCCATTTAAGTGTCAAATAACTCCGCTCACACTTGGAGCAGTATTTGTTTTACCTTGACTAAAGATGAATCTCTCAGGACCTCTAGAAGTCTTTGTATTCTAGGGCCCACAATGACCCTCTTCTTGTGTGATCCACACCGGTACTTTATCAGAGAGCGTTCGGCTTCACCCTGTCCCCAGCCCTTTCATGTTAATGTCCTCTAAATAATTTATCTTTTGTCCTCTCTCTCTCTACCTCTCTCACTTTCTTTCCTTCTCTCGCACACAAATCAAAGGCCTTTTCCCCGGGGACATTCTCTGATTTACAAGCAAACTCTCTCTATATTGTTATAGCTGGGGGTTTTCTGAGCCTCATTGCCAACACGTTAAGCTTTCTTTAGGACAGCAGACTACAGTGGCTCTGTTATTGCATGCCCATTCAGTCATAAAACATGTAATACTATTACTGATAGAGATGCAGAACTACATTTGAATGTTGAACACCAACATCCTTATTGTCACTCACTCTTCCTGCCTCATAAACAGGTCACAAGATTTATTGGTGTGTGCTGCCCCATATTGGTTGGGATTTTGTAAAGTCCAAGTCATTTTTTTTTTTTTTTATCATATTCTGAGGTTTGAAGACACAATGATATCAACACGAGAGTTTAGTAGCTTTGAGTGCATGTGTGTGCATCTACTGTATATGCTGTATTCATAGACGTTTAGGGAGAAATACACCTTTAAAATGTGCATTTGTTTTTCTTCTAGGAAAATGAATGAAAAATGCTAAAGATTTTTATTATCTCAGATGCTCAATGGTAACCAATCAGTAAGTAGCAAGTCGTGACTTACAGCTGTGGCTTATATAAATCATATTATCTATTAAAGAAAGAAACTGTACAAGCCTGTTTCAACAGGAAATACTTCACTATGTAGCTGTGCTTGTTGTGTATTCACAGGGTCTTTGAAAGCGTTTGGTAACTGAGCATTTTCATTTGAAGTGCTAGCATCAATTTTTTATTACAGTATTGTTGAATCATGTACAAATGTTGAATATGTACTCAATTCTCTTTCTCAGATTCCAGTGCACATCCATCTGACAAAAGAAACAAAAACCTCATAATTCAGATCTTTATTAGATCAGTGAACAGACAGAGCAGAGATATTACATACGGTGTCATGTAAAACTTTGTATTATTCTACTGCTGCATTTTAAACTTGCCTGGCTAACGTACAGCTAACTAAATGTTGCACTCTATTTAACACAGTTTCTCTCTATTTATTTGTTGTACTCTATTTAACACAGAGTCTGTACAGGACTTCATGAGGAATGACATATAAATGATTCGAGCTTGGAATGATATGCAGAAGGAAAAACTGGTCAATTTCAAAATCTCTCAATGCTTAAAATCAGTTTGACTCATGTATTTTAAGCTGAAGTCATGTTTTCAGTTTATTTAATTTAATAGACTCTTGGCACACTTTGAGCAGACGGGGCCAGTGATGTCATCACAGCAGCTGTCCCCATTTTCATGCTGGTTTTGGCAGACTTTGTCTCAAATTTAACTGGCCCACTTATTGCTCCACCTGTCCTATGCAGCAATACTGTGACGCTACAGTGCATCGGGCTAGAGTGACTCATTTACTGCATTAGACCTGCATACAGTACTGTACATTCACATCTGCTTTAAAAAAGACTTTCGTGAGCGTGCTAAATCCAGCCTCCTGGCTTGCTGCCCGTATTAAACATGCACATTCGTCATGAGGCATGAAAGGTTTAAGGGACAATTTGAGACGGAGAACCAATCAATTCAAGAGTCAAGGGGCGTTCATTCGTCATTTGCGCAGTTACACTGGGGAACTGGGCATTGAAACGCTTGTGACGAGGCTCAGATTTACAGTAATGTTACTGTAACAGGACTATGCACAAATATGGTAAACATGACCATATACAATTAGGCACAGACAGGAGGTCTATAGTCTATGGTATATCAAAGTGACATGCTATTTTGTAGGCAATAAATACAAATAAGTGGCAGTAAACAAATATATGAGAGTTCTGAGTAAGCATACTGAGATAATAAATACAAAGGCAGCAGTAACAAATACAATAAATATTGAAAGTAAAAAAAGTATTAAATGTAGTACATAGACCTGAGTGAGAAAACTGAGGTAGAAGTCATAGTGTCCGAAGTTTTGTAGAGTTAGATTAAGGAAAGCGTATAGTTAATAAATACTATATAGATAGGTTTAAAAAAAAAATTTTTAAAATGACAAACACAACAAATGTACCAAAACACTAACTTGAATTAAAATGACTGACAGAAAATAACAAAATAATAATAATAAAAAAAAAACTAATTCAAAATATTAACAAAAACTATAGAATTTAAACGATGGTAAAATAAATGTTAACTGAAGTAAAATAAAATATGACAAACTTAAACTAAATGAAAATGAGAAATGCTGCTTTGACAGCAAGATGAAAATACAATAAGTTTAAGTAGCTTAACTACAATTACATATTCTAAACTAATCCATAAAAATAAATAAATGCTATATAGACAAATTAATAAAGAATAAAAATGACAAAAACAACAAATTTACTTAAACTTAACTAAAACTTAAAATGACAGACAATATGAGACAATACTCCTTGGAGTTGTGATTGATGATCAGCTGACTTTCTCAGATTGCTAAAACTGCCCGGTCCTGCA
This sequence comes from Acrossocheilus fasciatus, assembly GCA_036784905.1. NCBI lineage: Eukaryota > Metazoa > Chordata > Actinopteri > Cypriniformes > Cyprinidae > Acrossocheilus > Acrossocheilus fasciatus. Next base: position 2,541,304 of record CM071942.1, read on the forward strand.
GATTTGCTTTATTTAACATCAAGAAGATCAGGCCCTTTCTTTTGGAACATGCTTCACAGCTCCTGTCCAGGCTGGGCTATTGCAATGCTCTCTTGGCAGGTCTTCCAGCCAGTTCTATCAAACCTTAATGCGGCACCAAGATTAATTTTTAATGAGCCAAAAAGAACACACGTCACATCTCTGTTTATCAGTTTGCACTGGCTACCAATAGCTGCTCACATAAAATTCAAGGCATTAATGTTTGCCTATTAAACCCCCACTGGCTCTGCACCCCTTTACCCAGACTTATGTGCCTCTAGAAGCTTACGTTCTCTGCAAGTGAGCGTCGCTTTATTGTGAATCCCAAAAAGGAACAAAATCACTTTCACGGACTTTTAAATTAACTGTTCCCTCCTCGTGGAATGACATGCCCTACTCAATCCCAGCATCTTCAAGAATCGGCTAAAAACACATCTCTTCCATCTTTATTTGACCCCGTAACTCTAGCACTCTCTATTCTAATTCTATTCTTAATTTTTTTTTTTTTTTTTTAAATGTGTCCCTTTTAGACTTGCACTCTATTAATTTCCTGCTTGTTTTCTTAAAAACAAACAAACAACAACAAAAAAACACTAACACTAGCTTTTCTAATCTTTTTTGTAGATTTTGTTGTTTTCTTTTTATTTATTATACAATTAACAAAAGCAAAAAGGCCTCTAACACTAGCTTGCTCTATTCTTTTTCTATTCTATTTTTTTTTTTCTTTTTATTTATTATATAATTTTTTTAAAACTTGCTACGTGTACTGTGTTAGGCTAACTGAGGCTTGTTATAGCACTTGCATATCATTGCGCTTTTGTTGATTTTGATTGCTTCCATTGTCTTCATTTGTAAGTCGCTTTGGATAAAAGTGTCTGCTAAATGACTGAATGTAAATGTAAATATAACAATAAAATCTAATTGAAAATATTAACAGAAGCTATAATAGAATATCAATGATACTAAAATAAACATTAAATAAAATAAGATATAAAAAACTTTGAAACTATAGGCAACATTTCTTATTTTATTAGGTTGACATACTAGAATGACTAAAACTAAACAAGCTAAAACTAATAAATAATTAATAAGTACTATATAGACAAATAAACAAAAGGATCAAAACACACAACAAAATTACTAAATATTTAATTAAAATGAAAAGAAAAAAATCTAAATATTAGCAAAAACGGTAATAATATCAGTGATACTGAAAAAAAAAAACAATGATCCAACATTCCCTCTTAAAGAAATGCATAATAAACAAATACAGTCATGGCCAAAAATATCGGCACCCTTGGTAAATATGATCAAAGAAGGCTGTGAAAAATAATCTGCATTGTTAATCCTTTTGATCTTTTATTTAAAAAATTCACAAAAATCTAACCTTTCATTGGATAAGAAGAATTTAATATGGGGGGAAATATCCTCATGAAATAAATGTTTTTTTCTCAAAATACACATTGGACACAATTATTGGCATCCCTAGAAATTCTTATGAGTAAAATATCTCTGAAGTATATTCCCATTCATATTCACAATTGAGCACTCCAGGGTGATTATGAACATGAAATTATCCAGCCATGGCTTCCTGTTTCACAAAAATATAAATAGGAGGGAAAACAAAGCCCAAATTCCCTTAATCATCCATCACAATGAGAAAAAACAAATAATATACTGTATTTCTGATGTGCAGCAAAAGATAATTGAGCTCCACAAATTGGTGAAGTGGCTTTAAGAAAAGAGCTAGAGCAGTGAAAATCCCATTTCCACCATCAGGGCAATAATTAAGAATTTCCAATCAACATAAAATGTTATGAAACTGCCTGGAAGAGGACGTGTGTCTATATCGTCCTAATGCACGGTGAGAAGGAGAGTTTGAGCGGCTAAAGACTCTCCGAGGACCACAGCTGGAGAATTACAGAAAATAGTTGAGTCTCAGGGCCAGAAAACCTTTTATAAAAAATAAAAATTAAAAAATTAAAAAGTCAAACTGCAACTACTGTCACAGTGCACACAGCAGGGAGGAACGAGGAACACGCAGACAAGGATAAACTCAAATGAACAGTCTTTAATGTTGACAAGGCAGGGCATGACACACAGGCAGGAACACCAGGAAGTAACGAGTAGAACAGACAACATGAAACAGAACGGGCAGGAACTTAAATACACAGATTAATTACAAAAACACAACTGGAACATAATTAACTAATGATCACATTAAACAAGGACAGGAAACAAACCAAATATGGACACAAGAGGCGGGATCACATGACACATGATAGAGTCCTGACAACTACATCACCACATGTTGTTTGGGAGGGTTTCAAGAAAAAATTCCTATATTTCTGCCGGAGGACCTGGACATCTTGTTTAGACGCATGGCATCATGGATTCTATCAAATACCAACAGATAAAAAATCAATAAGTGACTGACTCTGTTAGAAATCTTATAACAGGCCATGTTTGGATCCTCCAACCGTACAATAATCCAAACACAAGCCTCAAAAACAACACAAAAATGGGTCACTGAGCACAAAACCAAGCTTCTGCTGGTCATTCCAGTCTTCTGACCTGAACACTGTAAAACATGAGTGACCTGAAGAGAAGAAGCTCCAACATGGAGCTGTGAATCTAAAGGGTCTGGAGTGATTCTGGATGAAGGAATGGTCTCTGATCTCTCATCAGGTGTCTCTGACCTCATCAGGCATTATAGGAGAACATTTAGAGATGTTAAACTGGCAAATGGAGGTTTCAAAAAGTATTGAATAAAAGGGTGCCGTTAATTGAGGCCAAAGTGTATTAGAGAAAAACATTTATTTCATAATAATATTTTCCCCCATTTTAAATTCTTATTATCCAATGAAAGGTTAGATTTTTGTGATTTATTTAAATAAAAGATCAAAAGGATTAACAACACAGATTAATATTCACAGCCTTCTTTGATCATATTTACCAAGGGTGCTGAGATTTTTGGCCATGACTGTACATAATAGCACACAATAGATCACTCTCAACTGGTTTTTGGTCTGCGTGCAAGGTTGGCGAGCATCGTCACCGCACCGTCCAGGTTTAAGGTCATGTCTCTGGGCTGAATGGAATCAATATGATTGCCTGGTGTTTTGTAATTAATCTGCAGAGGGCCTTCGGGGTTCCAGAGGCCCGGAGGAAGACAGGATGAAGGACACACTAATTAAGGACCACACAAGACCACGGGACGTTTGCTGCTATGCTGTGCCTGCTGCCTCTGCGTTTGATTGTTATTCATCTTGAATGCTGCCCGATGACTTGAATATGTGGGCTAAATATGTACATACTAATGCAGTCTGGGGCGGACAGCAATCCAACTCAGATGGGTATTATACAGGACTATTTTAACCACTGTATGTGGCTGAATGGTTTGCGCGTGGCCTGTTTGCACTCAATGTGTGCCTGGAGGAACATTTTATTGCTCAGAGGTTACTGTTTCATAGCTTAGGAGTCTTATAGGAGTCTTTTAAGTGTTTAAAAGGAGTTTAAGAGTCAACCTTGCCTTGGATATTTTTCCAAATATTCCTTAGGATAGTGTATAGCTGGAAACAAATTAGACTGTGTGCGTGTGTGTGTGTGTGTGTGTGTGTGTGTGTGTGTGTGTGTGTGTGTTTTTGGGCAAGTGCTCAGTAAGGCTGCATTTATTTAA
>CM071942.1:2550000-2557500 GCA_036784905.1 Acrossocheilus fasciatus
AACTCAATCTCATATGAAGCTGAATTTAAGGGTTGCATGAATGTTTGGTTTTGTTTTTAAATTAGGACAGTTAATTGATGTCAGATAATTACACTTTCTTCACCGTTCACCCTTTCAGGCAGCTTTGAGCAATGCTTTGTCTGTCTTAAAATCAGCTTCATGTAGTGTAGAGAGGTACTTTTGGTAGCTGTTTTCAGAACCAAACACAATCTATAAACCATTGACATTCCCTCCAATATATCCAAGGTTTGCTTATCGCTGGCAGGGACAGCAACAAGAAAAAGCCAAAGTCTTTCCACTCTTTTCAAACATGGAATCTATTAAGATGCAGCAGGCATTTTCATTGGCTGACTGAAGACTAATGTGCATATTATAAGCAGACATAGAGATTCTAGTTCTAGTTTTGCCTACTGTTGGAAATGATGGAAGAAAGTGCGTCACATGTAGATTTAAAGGTAAAGTAAGTCATTTTTGGCACTAAAGGAGCAAAGCATAAAATTCCTGACTGTTTCCAAACAGGTTTTCCAAAATAATTAAATTGACACATAAATCTTTTGTTGAATTTATTTTATTTTTTATATTGTATTAGTTATTATCATTTATTAACATCATTTAAAAAATTGCAATTCCAATTCCTCAATGTATCTCGATTAACTCTTTACAAGCAACATTAAACTGGGTTAAGAGAAACAAAGAAAGAAAATATGTCACCTTTACGCCATTTCTTACAGTATAGATCATACTGGCATCAACTGGATCTAATAATTCAACTTGCCCTCTCTGTAGAAACTATGCACCCTAATTTAAAAGGAAATGTGAAGGCTAAAATGAGCTTATGGTGCTGGTAGTCAGTGACATTTGTTCTGTGCTCACAGCTCAGGTTCTTGAAATATGTGTCTTGGAAAGAGTCTGGACTCCATCCAAGTATGAGAGGGAATTTGGCTCAATGATCCACACTGTGCGCCGCTTTATCCAGAGAACCATAACAATCCTCTGCTTTCCTCCTCTCCAGCTGAAGAGTGTTTCTCTTAGAGACTGTACAATCAAGAGGCCTGTTGTTGCTGCACAGTTAAATATCACACCTAGCATTTCTGTTTCCTGACCGAGGTAAGCCTATTTTTAGCATTCAGTAATTGTATAAAAATGCATGGTATACATAGTTTTATAATACTATAGTTTCAAAAAGAATTTGGGCAGCAAAAAAACATGAAATTGTTTAAAAGTGACATTTATAATGCTACAAATTAGTATAAAAATGCATGGTGTACACATAGTTTAAAGAAGAATTTGGGTATATTTAAGCCAGTTAGATGTTAAATCTAGTTGCATTAAATAGAAATACACTACTCTTTCAAAAGGTTGGGGTTCAAATAAATTCTGTTCTTTTAAACTATTGATCCTGATTTAAAAAATAAATAAATAAAAAATCAGTTTCCACATAAATATTAAGCAGCACAACTGTTTTGAACACTGATAATAAGAAATGTTTCATGAGCATCACATCAACATATTAGCATGATTTCTGAAGGATCATCTGACACTGCTGAAAATTCACAGAAATGAAGTGTATTTTAAAAGATATTAAAATACAAAACCATTATTTTAAATGTAACCTTGCTGCCTATTTCAAAAACATCTTACCAACTTTTGAATGCGTATTTCAAACTAAAATGCATCTGCAAACAATTAATGCTATCTTTTCATAACCATTTTAAATGTAAAATAATTTCAGGCTTTTTAGAATTTCTTTTTTTTTTTTTTTACAGAATGTATATCGTTTAAAATTTTTGAACACAAAAATATAAAAAACTTTACAATTACTTTGTCTAATGCTATGACATACATTTTAAAGTGTGACTCGGTTGTGCCTCTGTATTATATTACATAACAGAGCAAGCTTAAGTAATCTGAATCACCATTAAAAATGTTGCAGTCCAGGATTCAAGAACCAGGCGTAATCTGACCGTGTCCAGTTGAAAACAATGTGTCACCGTTCATGATGTGTACAAGTCACCCCTTTGCTCCGTTGCGAGGAATCACTGGGCCGCTCTCGTCTGTTCGGCCCCATTGTTCAAGCCAATAACAGCACACTGTGCAAATCTCATCAGCCTGTTTCCTGCTTCTGGCTCGTAGCTCCTGTTTGTTTTGACAGAGACACAATACATCAGAGAGGATGGAGAAATATTTATCATCCTGCTTTGTTTTGCTGTGCCGCATTGTGTTCTGTTCAGTCGCATTGTGTTTGACATTGCTTTTTCATTTTGTAATCCTTGACACATGAATACAGCCATTTAGTTAAAAGGCTGATTAATTCTTCTGGCGATAAAATGCCACATACAATATAATCTATCGTGTTGTTGTAGGATTTCACCTGTGATTTAATAATCAGTTGAAGGCACTGTTCACCCAAAACTGAAAGCTGTCATTTACTGACTTTCAATGTGCTGTAAATCACAAAAGAAGATGTTCACGCTGCTCTTAGTCATAGATGAATAAACATGAATGAGAACTATAGGGCTGATAGAGCTCCAAAAAGGACAATAAAAGCACTAAAGAAGCACATAAGACTCGTGCACTATATTCCGAATGTTATGAAGACATACGATAGCTTTCTGTGAGGGAAAATTCCAAAATATAAAGCCTTTCCTCTAACTGGTGCGAGTAACAAAAGATTAAATCTTCTTTTGAGAAGATTCTCATTGATTCCATGTGAGAAGACACATACTGAAGATATTTTCTCTGTATTCTGTCCCCTAAGGCTCCTTATGTGATGAGTATATTCTTTCTGTGAGAGTGTTTGTTTGTTTGCGCGCTTGTAAGTCTTTGACAAGATTGTCAGCCTCTCTAATTCTCTCTGGATTTCTCATCCTGACCTGTTTCACTTTAGAAGATTGGGCCATCAAAGCAGGACTGAGCCTGGGCCGATAGTTATTAGGCTCAGCAGCTACGAGCTTTCTCTGCATTTATATTGCATGGGTGGCATTTTGCTTTCCCTTTCATCTCTTTCTCTGTCCCTCTCTGTCCTCTTTCTCGCTTCTCTCATCTGCTGTAGTCGTTGTGAGCGATTGATTGCATTGGAGTTTGAGGAGAGCGGGAGAGAGAGAGATAAAGCACTTTTCTCACTTACATCTTTTCAAATTGCTTGATACATTCAGATGCATGTCAAACCACTTGCATATACATTTGTACCATGTTAAAAAAAAAAAAAAAGCAACGGTTAATATGCACTCATAAATGAAATGTCAGTGTTATTGATTGTGATCCCCTTTCGCCCTTAAACACACATGCCATGATATATTATCTTATATATATTTATGCACACACACACACACACACACACACACACACACGCACACACACACACACACACACACCACTCAAAAGGTTGGGGTTGGTGAGAGTGTATTTATTTGTATTTATTTATATTAGAAATCCATTATACTCACCAAGGCTGCATTTATTTAATCAAAAATACAGAGAGAAAAAAAAACAATAATATTGTGCAAAATCTTTTAAATCTTTCTATTTTAATATATTTTAAATTGTAATTTATTTATTTCTGTAGTTTTATTTATTCCTGTAATGGCAAATCAGCATTTTTCGCAGCTATTATTGTTCATGAAATGTTTATTGTTATCAGTGTTGAAAACAATTGTACTGCTTAATGTTTTTTTTTTTTTTTTTGTGGAAAACCATGATACATGATTTTTTTAATCAATAGAAGATTCAAAATAACTTAAAAAAAAATAGAATTCTTTGTAAGCAGAAATGTCTTTACTGACACTTTTACTTAATTTAACACGTCCTTGCTGAATAAAATCTTTTATGGATGTTTTGCAAAGCATTTGAATGTTTTAAGACATCATTGTTTAATGCAGCTGGAGGGCTGTTTCGTGTTATAAAAGACTTTTGAATTGAAAAGTGAAAGTGATTAAAAAAATGATGTTATTGTAGTAGTCTACACATGCTGTTATCTACACATGCTGTTATCTTTCATTCAGATTTCACATTTAGCAACTTTCAATAATTGAATAAACTTTTAAACATGTAATCTATTGAAAAGCTGGGCTGAGTCTGCCAATTTGAAATATTTACTGAGATTTTAGTAATAGTTTATGGATGTATGAGGATTGTTTTTACAGTTTGACATTTGAGAGTTGATATCTTTCTGTACGACTGAGTGCATGTGTTTTATGAACATGCATGTGTTTATTTTGCCATCCTTTGTACCCAGAAGTATACCTTAATTGTTCTTTGGTGACATTTGGGGACATTCTAACCTGGAAAAATGACTCATAATAAATTAAATAATTTGAACATTCAAGGTCATATGGTATGTCCCTATTTGCATAACTAAGTAAACACATGTTTGTCTGTGTGTGTGTGTGTGTGTGTGTGTGTGTGTGTGTGTGTGTGTGTGTGTGTGTGTGTGTGTGTGTGTGTGTGTGTGTGTGTGTGTGTGTGTGTGTGTGTGTGTGTGTGTGTACACACAGGTAGCATGCGGTGGTGTTGCAGAGAAGCATGTCACGACTGGTTAAGCTATCAAACACTCATTTGTGTGTATGTGTTCACATTCTCTCTATTGTAAATATTGGGGTTAATTCCCATGGTAAATGGCAGCTGCAAACCATCTGTACAGTCGTTAATCACAGCCAGTAACTTGCCAAAGCATGGCCACTCTTCTTATTTAAATAACACTACAGAACAAGAACACACACACACACACACACTCATAGTACTCTGTCTCACAAAGACAATTTACTGTTCCTGGCAGTCTCAGTCCGGCGCTGAGCCAACACTACTGGGTGTTACAGCAACACACATTACTGGATGGATTTTTGCTATTCAATTAACTGGTTGTAAATAATGCAAGCCCTTTATTTTCTGCAGCGTTCTTCCCAAATCATTAGAACACATAGCTAACCCAACTATGTGTATTCTAGTCAAAAATGTGGAATTCAAATATAAGTATTTTTTGCTCAACAAGGCTGCATTTATTTGATCAAAAATAGAATAAATATTATTTGAAATGTTATTGAAATTAAAACAACTGATTACTATTTTAATATATTTATTCCTGTGATGCAAAGCTGAATTTTCAGCATCATTACTCCAGTCTTCAGTGTCACGTGCTGATTTGCTGCTCAAGAAACATTTCGAAAACATTTGTGCTGCTTAATATTTTTGTGGAAACAGTGATACTTTTTTTCCTTTTTTTTCCCCTCGAATCATTTGTAACATTGTACATGTCTTTACTGTCACTTTTGATCAATTTAATGCTTAATAAAAGGTTTGATTTCTTTAAAACAAACAAAAAAAAAGCTTACTGACCCCAAACGTTTGAACCTTACTGTATGCATATAATTCAATAAAATGTACAATTTGTACATTTAAAGTGTATATGATATATGAACTAGTTCTCATGATCAAAAATCATGTTAACTGAGGAATCCCTGCAATGTCAGATCAAAAGAACACTTCATCTGAAAAACTGGTCATCTGTTTTTATGACCCACATATTATGTGTAATCTAAACAATTAAACTCGTTCAGTTTATCTCAGATTGCTTGTTTTCCACAGTTCTTAGAATGGATCCTCTGCCCGTTTTCCCAGTATACGGTAAAAGCTCAAAGTTCATTTTAATCACCGTGACATGACGTCATCTTAAACAAACAGAAAGAAAAAACCCCAGGAGCAAAATCTAAACACACACATAAATGATTTTCTCATAGGAGCGCTGAGGCCGATAGGAACACAGCCTGCAGACGAGACCGCAGGTTTACAGGGAATTCATTAAACTCTGGTTCAGTCTGTCCTATCCTTGATGTTTCTATACTGCATCAAAGTCCAACCATTCAGCATTCTTTTAAAGCTCAGGTTGCTCTATAATTCATGAATCTGAGATTTTGCACTGGTCTCGCTCTGTGGCTTGCTTCCAGGAAGGGCAGGAGAGTTCAAATGCCTGCTGATAAACACTCAGGATACTTAGCACACCATAACTCATATAGACGCGTGCGTATCTGTGTGCATGCTCTAACCTGAGTGTTACAGTAACAGAGCGGGACAGATGGACACTCACTGAAGGTGACTTTTTATACCTGCCAGACAAAGCAGAATCGTTTGCCAATATAAAATAGCATGGCTGATATGGCACATGTGGCCTTCATATAGAGTGCTATTCCTAGAGGGCAAAAGTCTTGTGATAAATGGATATTTGATGCATATTGCACACTAAAAATAACAGTTTCAAACTGATTGTCTGGTTTTATTCCAGTCTTTGTCTTTCAGTCACTATATACACTGCATCTGAGGAAGAACCAGATACTGGACTTGACAGAGTTTGAGATTAATTGCATTGAACTTTTCTAACAGATATTATTCTAGGGTTTTGTTTTGTTAATATACTGTATTTTATTTATTTTTGTCTGATTTCAGATTTACACACCCCTTAAAGTTGCTTCACATGTTAACATTTATTGCTAGATGTTGCTGACTAGTTGATTAGTTCTGTTGATTAATTCAGCTTGGATCACATGAGTTCATTTATGCCTGTCCTGTAAATTATTAATTTTAACAAATAGTTTGACTTTGAATGTGTTTTTCTTGGCCATTTACAAATGCCATAAGTAAAAATCATTATTTATTTATTTAAATAAAATTCCCTGCTGATTGATCATATTGCATCTTTTTATGCACAGTCTTTTATATTTAACTTAATCGTCATGAATCTCGTGACTTCCGTTGTGTTTGTTCTATACCTGCCGACAGCAGGAGGAAAGTTCCTCCTTCCACAAACTGCTTCCCATTGTACATGCATGACCTTTTTCTATTGTAAAAGGAAGAAAATAAGGCAATATAACAAAATATCTAACTAAATTATTTTGGAATTATGCAAAAGTGGAAATAAATTAACACGAGTGTATTTTAAGTAAATGATTGCAGAGATCTACAATGGCCTGGGAACCAAATTTCTTGCATAACTGCCCTAAATCAAATCAAGTGTTGCCCAGAGGCTGAATGAAAAAACCCTCTGTATCCACATTACAAGAGTCTCAAACTGCATGTGTCAGATTGGTATGTGACACTTGACCTCTGACCTGCAGCGTGTGAGGTGTCTTTCATTATTTCCTGTGTTGTGTCTCAGTGTAAAATCCAGCAAACTGACTACACTTTCACGCCTCTCTTTTTTTTACGAAACCAGGTCTACAAACCCTGCACGTCAAGTGTTTTCTCCGCGCTAAGATGGTGAGAACAGAGGTGCCAGATCAGTTTCCATGACTCCCCTGCAGACCGCCAGCGATGAGTTGCAGTGAACATGACAGTGTGGTGGGTTTGGTCTGTTATTATTGTAACTTCCTGTGGCTAACCACCATGCTGTGGGTGTGCACACACAGACACACAAACCATCAGACACCTGAGATGTTCTCGGAGTCCTGACGACTGATAAAACAAAGCCTTTCCCTTTGTAAGTGTCCATGAGAGTATGTTTAAGCAGAGCTG
>CM071942.1:2562500-2697500 GCA_036784905.1 Acrossocheilus fasciatus
TTGCTATGGGGGGGGGGGGGGGATTGGGTACTATGGAAGACAATGGTTATCATCCACTGTTTACCAACATTCTACAAAATATATTCTTTTTGTTCAACAGAGGAAAGAATCTCATAAAGGTTCCGAGTAAATGAAAGTATTTTCATTTTGGGGCAAACTGTCCCTTTAATATCTCACTAGATTTCTATCATGACTTTCTAAATGTCATTTCTGGAAAATGACCTTTTTCATTTTAACAGCATTTTGGAAGAGATGTTTGAACGGTAGCAGTTTTTTTTTTTTTTCAGTAACAAAACAATGGTTGAACACTGGTTCTAAGAGCTTTATTTTAATCAGATTCATTCAGTCATGCAGCTGTTTTTATTTAAGTCACACTGATGTTTATATTTTGATAAGACAAGCCCTTCAGCTCAGATATCGCTTCACTGAGCTGATTTACCTGTTTATGTAAATTTACATAACCACAGTAATGTTTGGAAATGACATACCTCTGCTCACACATGCACACGGCAAGTGTTTGGAAATGTCATGAAATTCATAAATCTGCTGATATAATTTGTTTACCCAGTCTAGTTAGGAGAGCCACTTGCGTTCAATTACAGTCTCCTTGGCTTCGGTTTGCCTGTTTTAATTTCTATCTGGCATATCTTAATATTTCCCTCTCTGCTGTGCATGTGCAGTGTCTTTGTATCACTCAGAGTGCGTTTATATGTGGTTGTGTCTCTTTGCTTGACCTGTGAAACATGTGAGAGAGTGTTGCTACTGTCAGTTCCCATGTTTTCTTAAGAAGCAATTACAGGGGCCGTCTAGGGAGAGAGGATGGGCATCTTGTTTTGACATACTCCTTAGAGATCATCACGGATGAAATGCTCCCAGCGTTTAGTCATCACATTTGCGCCGACTCTGTTTTCAAGCTCTGACTTGCCAGATTGTTATCAAGGAAAATACAAATGGTTATCAGAGAAAGTACTGTTAAGAGGATAAGCATCAGTATGTTCCACAGAATCAATCAAAAGCCCAGGTACGCTGAATGTGTCCACACTTCTCGCAGGGATCTACTGTATATGCTCCGCCAAAGCCGTATTGATTTGTGCAGATATCTTTAAAGAAAAGCTGAACTGACATAACACAGTCTGTCGGGATGTTAGTTTAGCTTGAAGGTGCGGGGAGGTGAAAAATCAATAGAACTCATTTCTGAATTTCTTCAAAAATGTTGAGCTAAGCCTTTGACTGATCCCGACTATGTGACTTTCCTGAGAAAAGATTAGTCAAAAAAGCAAAGCCGTTTGTGAGTGAAGGTATTTTTAAAGAAAGAAAGAAAGAAATGTATTTACATTTTATTTGGCATTTACTTTGACATTTATACTTGCCTTTTCACATTTCATTTCAGTGAATGACTAATCTAATTCAGCGTGATGCGTTCAATAAAGCTCAACTCAGTTTCAAAATCCTTCCAGTAATTCTCACTGTCTTTCTTTAAATAGAGACAACCTCACATTCAGTTTATATTTCCTCGGTGATAATGATATAGCTTAGACACCCACTACTCCTATCTCCTAACCCTGCTGACACTCTCCATTTCCAATTCACCCTCACAGTCCAGCAGAGTTTGACCTTTTGCTAGTGTAACCAAGCACATCTAGATCCCTGGTTAGACAACACAGTCTTGCGTAGACATTTTGAACATAGTGATTACATGACTGGAGGGAATACTTGGATAGATAGATAGATATATAGATAGATAGATAGATAGATAGATAGATAGATAGATAGATAGATAGATAGATAGATAGATAGATAGATGATAGATAGATAGATAGATAGATAGATAGATAGATAGATAGATAGATAGATAGATAGATAGATAGATAGATAGATAGATAGATAGATAGAATGGTGTATAGAAAGAACGATAGATGGATGGATGAAAGAACAGATGGATAGATAGGTACTTAGAATTATAGATAGATAGATAGATAGATAGATAGATAGATAGACAGACAGACAGACAGACAGACAGATAGATAGATAGATAGAAAATCAATAGAAAGAGGAATGGATGACAGACAGAAGATTGGATGGATGGATAAATGGATGGATGGATGGATGGATGGATGGATGGATGGATGGATGGATGGATGGATGGAAAGAAAAAAAGAGATGGATAGATGTGGTGTGGATAATAGACAGATAGAAATATTGGATAGATAGATAGATAGACAGACAGACAGACAGACAGACAGACAGACAGACAGACAGACAGACAGACAGATAGAAAATCAATAGAAAGATGAATGGATGACAGACAGAAGATTGGATGGATGGATGGATGGATGGATGGAAAGAAAAAAGAGATGGATGGATGATAGACAGAAAGATTGGATTGATGGATGTGTGGATGGATGGATGGATGGATGATGGATGGAAAGAAAGAAAAAAGAGATGGATAGATGATAGACAGATAAACTGGATGGATGGATGGATGAATGGAAAGAAAAAAGAGATGGATAGATGTGGTGTGGATGATAGACAGATAGATAGATAGATAGATAGACAGACAGACAGACAGACAGACGGACGGACGGACGGACGGACGGATGGAAAAAAGGATGGATGGATGGATGGATGATAGACAGATAGAAAGACTGGATGGATGGATCATGTACTGTAGATAGATAGATAGATAGATAGATAGATAGATAGATAGATAGATAGATAGATAGATAGATAGATAGATAGATAGATAGATAGATAGATAGATAGATAGATAGATAGATAGATAGATAGATAGACAGACAAAAAGATAGATACGTTCAGACCTCAGAAGGATTGCTTTGAGTGTGCTGAGACAGGACAAGCCCATGGTGATGTAGCGCTGATAGCACTGCACATTATTGCAAGAGTGGAGTGTAAAATAAATCATTTATAAGTCTGGATGAGTTGGATGATCTTGAGACTGTGTGTTCATGTGTGTGTGTGTGTGTGTGTGTGTGTGTGTGTGTATGTGTTCTCTAGAGGACAGGTGCTCTCTTGCTGCCTGAAGGCAACCTCACGGTGCCTAAGAGCTTATAACTGCAGACAGAGCGTTGAATTATTATATGGAAAAGTGAGCTAAGACCCAGACTGCAGAGGCGAAAAAAACACACTTTGACCTGTTGTGCTACAGTTTATATTTCTGGGGCTGCATGACATCATGTGCACTTAAATGAAGGTCTACAAGAAGTGCTTGAGAATGAACAGTCGGCACTAGTGGTGATGACAGTTAATGGCTATGAAATACTGACAAGTGTCTGCTTTGTTATTGTAAGTGTAGTCGTATTCTATGACAACAGTTATGCTATTTACATACATTTTCTATTTGTATTTACATTTCTACGATATGCATGATTCAAAAATAGATATATTAACCCAGCTGGCTTAGTTATGACCCACCTGTCATTTCAATGTAATGAATACATGAGGGAGGCCAGATTGTAGTTTGTATCAGTTCAATGCTTTTTATTGCATACAGCACCTGCAATTTGCCCCTGTATAAGTATTGCATTTGCACTTTCTTTCATATACAACACTTGAGCTGAAAATAACGGATTCCCCTGAATAATTCAGTGATGTGTGATTGTGGGCTACTTTAGTGAGTCCAAAGACCACTGTTATCTCCTGCTGTTATAGTAATGCCTTCCCTAGGGTCTGTGGGTGGTGAGTGTGGCTTGAAGTGTCTCATGAGTTTCCTCCCCTTAGCTGTGTGTCCACAAATCTAAACTGGGCACGTCAATATGATGAATGAGTTGTGTACAGGCTTACAGTTATTCAGAACTTACCGGTTTTAAAATAGTTTAATGACATGATTGCACCAAAACGCCTCGGTTGTGCAAACACTAAAGCAAATGTGACATTGAACTTGAGTCATGATGTTAGTAATGAACTGGTGGAAGAAAGAAAGAAAGAAAGAAAGAAAGAAAGAAAGAAAGAAAGAGACAGACAGACAGATATATAGATAGAATGGAAGACAGAAAGCACAATGGACCAATCGATGGACAGATAGATAAATAGGTAGATAGAATGGTGTAAAGAAAGAACGATGGATGGAAAAACAGATGGATAGATAGGTACTTAGAAAGAATCATAGATAGATGGATAGATGGATAGATGGATAGATGGATGGATGGATGGATGGATGGATGGATGGATGGATGGATGGATGGATGGATTGGAAGACAGAAAGTACAATGGACGACAGACAAAGAATGGTGTTTAGAAAGAATGACAGATGGATGGATGGAAGAACAGATGGATAGATATGTATGTAGAAAGAATTATAGATAGACAGACAGACAGACAGACAGACAGACAGAAAGATAGATAGATAGATAGATAGATAGATAGATAGATAGATAGATAGATAGATAGATAGATAGATAGATAGATAGATAGATAGAACAATGGACACGATGGATGAACGATGGACAGAGAGATATATAGGTAGATAGAATGGTGTATAGAAAGAACGATGGATGGATGGTTAGGTATGTAGGAAGTATGGATGGACGGACAGATAGAGAGAGAGAGAGAGAGAGAGAGAGAGAGAGAGAGAGAGAGAGAGAGAGAGGCTGAAATGCTGTGCAATATTCTGAGCCTCAAATGGGGTGACAGTTTTTATTCATCATTTCCCTTCAGTGCCACTAGGTTAAAGGTCATTGTAATGTATAAGAGCGGGATTTGAGGCAGATGACGCACAAGTTCTGAGTGTGTAACTGTAGTTTAGTCTGAAGCAGCCTGCTCTGATGCGCATTTGGCCGCTGACAGCTCGCTAACTGCGCGTCTCTCCATCCGCTGACAGGCGGACGCCACAGTCGAGAAACACCCAGCAAACGACATGCCACGAGAAAATAAGTTCCTCGGACTAATATAATAAACCAGCTCACTTCCTCTGGCAATCGCAGAAGTGGCGGAAGTACGTCAGTTTGCTAGACTCCGAGCATTTACACTTCGCAGTGCGATTTCTGACGAGCGAGAACAGAGAGAAGAGGAGATGTGAATCATCCGCTGTCTCTTTAAAGCCACTTAGCGAAGCTACGCGTATTCTGACAAACACGCCGACGTCTTTCCCTTCAGCCGCAGCGCGCGGACAGCGTTCAGGAATGAAGGCGTTCAACTTACTCTCTGCTGGATAAAGAACTCTTTTCCTGGTTGGATATGATTTGTTTTTGGCGGATTGTGTGCTGAAGAAGGATCTTTGGGGGATATAACAGCGTTCTCAGCTTGACGCGGACCGTGTAGTCTCGGATGGTTTCGTGGCGTCTCTTCATATTGAAACTTGCCGATGCAATAAGTTCCTATTTGTAAATTCTTTGACAAACACGCGGATGCTTATTTTTGTTGTTTCTGGCACAGCGGGTCATGAAGCGGGTGGAAATTAAAGCAGGGCCAGCAACATGAATCCAGCGTGCGGTCTGCAGCATACACGCACGCACACTGATGTTGTTGTATTCCGTTGCAACAAAGTTGCCGTGCGCTTGGAATTCACGCGACCGTAATTAAACAGCCATTTTGCACCTGTTTAAATGAAGCGAGGCGTTTCGATCCTGTGACGCCGTCCTTTGGATTACACGCACGCCTCAACCTGCATGGATCACATTTGTTTGTTTACCACGTTACGGAGCTTAACATCCAAGGTCATACTGTAAATTGTTTACAGGCTCCAGTATCTATGGGTGTGTTTTATTGATTGTGTGGAATCGATTGGTTTTGACGTGATCGAGTGTCATTTTTTTTGTTTTGGGTTTTTTTTTTTTTTTTTTTTGCGGGGGGGGGGGCGGGGGGCGGGGGGAGGACATCGCACCGATTTTAAAATGGAAGGGAAAGTGAAGCAGAGTCGCAGATCCCGTTCGCAGCGCGAGAGGGGACGGAAACGGGAGGCGCGCGCCGGGGAAGCCCAAAATCGGAGCCCCTCGTCTGGTTCCGAACGGGAGCGAAGTCCCGGTAAAAACGCTCCCCCGCGCTCCACTTCCTCGAGCAAAACCCCGCGACCCCCCCGGAGGAAGAGACGCGAGTCTAGTTCTCAAGAGGAGGATATTATTGATGGATTTGCTATTGCCAGTTTCGTCAGTTTGGACCGTCTCGAGGTAAGAACCGGTTTCAGTATTCTGAACACGTCTGACCGTCTACGGCCGCGGCGACGGTTCAAGTTTTTTTTGTTCTTTATGTGATTGTGATGACATAACTGCTCGCCGTTGAGGGTGCTAAACAGGTGTCTGCTCTTGTCACAATGTCGCATTCCAGAAGTTCCGTTCCCGGTGAGCGTTTTTGACGTCAGAATACAGTGATAGTTCCCCGTCGTGACGTAACAGAGGTCACGGCTTTTACTGCTTGGCGCCGAAGTTGTTTGACAGGTCACTTCGAGAACAGTGACTCATTATGAAAGGGTCTGTTTGAGGTTTAAATAACAAGAAATTTAATATCCACTCGAGTTTATCATGTATTGAAGTGCTTTAATGATTCATGACACACCGGGAAGTTGTGGTTTTTATGGTTTTGGGGTTTTTTTCTGTAAATGTCACATCTGTTGATATGTCACTCTGAGATGGCATCTACCATGACTGTGCTGTGGCTGACAAATGATGATAAAAGCATACAATTTTGGGAAAATCTAGTATAAAATGTATGTGTCAAGTTTTTGGAAAGACTAAAATAATGTAGCCTACTTGGGAGTATATTTTGAGATTTAAATATCAAGGTGTTTTTGGGGTTACCTGACCTACAGCAAAAAAAGAAAGTCAAATCTGTGATAATTTCTGTAACTTAATGACCTTGACACAATTATGAAGAACTTTTTTTTGACCAAAAATGGCTTCCTAGTTGTTGGGTGCCACACTGACGGTCGCCGTGATTTTGCCAAGTAAGACATGTTCCTGGATCAACATGTTTTGTTGATCCTGGATCAACATTACTGTCCAAAGATATAAACTTAACCCAATCCCTACCCCTAAACCTAACCCTACCCATAATTTATTCCTAAAATCAGTTGGAAATGATAGCTGATTAACAAGGGTGTAGGAGCACCTAACCCTGATCATAAGCCTAAAATAGATATTTCCTGAAAAGTTATATCTCAGTTCTGATTGGTTGATTGTAATGTTGTTCCAGGATCAACAAGGATGTTGATCCAGGAACATGTTGTACTTGGTGAAATCACGCTCACCCCACACTGACTATGATTCATCTATTTAATGTGTTCTTTAATTATTAATAATATTTCAATGCAAACTAGCTACAAAGATCATTCTGATTATGCCAACAGACCTCTGTCTAGATGTTTTAGTCTTTAAGCCCTACAAAAAAAACTTTTTTTTTTTTTTTTTTGTATCTAGCTGTTTTGTATTAGTTTTTGAATGGCCTGACAGATCTTGACCAAAAAATGTCATGTCATTGACCCATACGTAGATTAAAACCAGAAATCACCTGCATCATGTCCAGATTGATTCCATAAGCCAAGGTGAAGTACTGTAAACCATCATAGAGTGAATGTGTATTTGGTGTGTGTGTGTGTGTGTGTGTGTGTGTGTGTGTTCCAGACAGGATCATTGATTCATCAAGTGTGTTTGAACTTGTTGTACCAATAGAGAAGCTCATAAGGGCAAGTGAACAACGGCTTTGCATAGGTGTTGTGCAAACAGTCTTGACAGAGAGTTGTATAGTCAGCTGAAGTGGTGGGTTATTGGCTAGCGAGTGTGATTCTGTGCGGGTACATTCATGACAAATGGCCTAACATGACCGGTGAACTGTAAAACAGGGCTCAGTCACATAAACAAACAGAGATATGCTTCTACATTGACTGTAAAAACAGCTGACATAGTACTTCTCGAGAGTGAATGATTTATGTGTAACGGTTATGTAAAAATGTCAGTTTGTGTTCATTTAAACATTAAATTGCTAATTGGGTGGTAATTTCTCTGCTTTGCAGACGTGTTCAGGCGTTTGACCCTGATAAGTAGGCATTCCCTGGTCTGATTACTAACGGCATGCTTGCATTTTCATAAACACATTCATTTTTGATAACAAACAGTGAAGATCTGAGCCCTAGAGACTAGTTCTGCTCATATAGCACATCACTTAATATAAGGATGTTCTAGTTGGCATGATTCTTTTGAGAATCCACCCACATGAGCGGTGCAATTCAGGCCACTGCAGATAAATGCATCTTTCTTTGAACTTTTCCTCGTGTTTTGCATGTCTGGTGAACAGTTAAGTGAGCGGAGCTCTTCATCTGGCAAAGGAAAAGAAATGCATCAGATGCATTTGTTTTGCTACTTAATGATTTGCTTCTGAATCTGCTTACCTGTGTATGTGAATTTTCTGGGGTGATTTAAATGTCAACTGTGGGATATGATGTGGTGTGGTAGAAGCTTTGAGATGCATTTTAGCAAAATTACATAATGCCTCCCAGCTCTTTAAATCCTTCTGTGTAATGAAGTACTTAATTGATAAGAATGCTGCAGTTATTCCCCCTCATGAGAACGAGGAGGCTTGTGTGAGTGTGTGGTTGTGCTGGATACAGGATGAAAATCCTCTTTGCTGAGCCAGTTGATCCATATGGTTATATATTTCTCTGGGTTTAATGTTTCATGTTGGAATTTTAGTTGCGTAATTAGGCGTATACGTTATGTGATTGTGAAGTGTTTTATTTGCATTATCCGATCTCTGTTTTTTCTCATTGTGACTTTGACTTCACTGACACTCAAAGAAACATCTTATTCAGTGTTGAGTTGTTAAAATAAAGGCGAGGCTGATGATATCATAGTGGAAACTCAGGATTTTTTGGGAAGTGCCTTCAATAAAGCATTGTGCTGGAATGTGATATCTCCAGTTTGGTGATTTAAGGTAAACGTGCCTATTAAGCTCACCAAAATCTACATTGAGACATTTTTAGTGCACAAGATATTGGTTTCAGTACAAAAAGTTATGTTAAAATAAAATATTAATCTCTAGCACAAAAATATTTAATTTTATTTTAAATGACAAAAGCATTTCAATTAAGACATACATCATTAAATTCAAAAAGTCTGGCTGTGCTTAATGGGTGCATTTTTGTACCCTTTAAGCACACTCCTGTTCCCATTAAGCTCACATTGTGTGTGTTTTTTTTTAAAGAATAATTGTAAAAAGTCAATCACAAAAAAGAAAAAAGCAGAACACTAAAATCAAGCAACAAAGCATACAATTTAATCAAATATATGAATTGTCATCTAAGCACATTGCAACATCTAGACTTGTCCACGTTCAGCTAAGTAACACACATTCAAAAATCAAATAAAACAAACCAATAAAACATTTAATTTATGGGGATGAACACAGAAACTAGCCTCATCATGAAGCCTCTTGTTAAATGGATGTCAACTCTTATGGCTGGAATACACTACATGATTTTTGCCCCGATTTTCCACCAATTTACAGTCTGGAGAAGTTGATGCGATTAAATCGATTAACTTAACTTAGAGTGACAACCATCAGTTAATATTTAAAGTCTGTTTATGAAGTATTTACATTGAAGTTCAATGTGGAAGAGCTTAAAGAGAGCACATTGAGCTTAATTGGAGCAGCGACAATTTTTTTTATACATTTCATTTTGTGCTAAATAAATAGTCTAGGTCATGTTTTAAGTTCATACATATTTTAATATGGACAACTATTATTAACAATATCTATGAAGCTATACTTTTTCTTATTGATGTCACACTGAAGCTGTGTTTTTTTTTCTTCATAGTAGTGCACCCTTTAAGCTCACCTTACAATAATCTTTAAAAATTACAGCACTGTAAAACGACAGACCAGCAATAAACTGTAAATTTATAATATTATTAATGTAAAAGTACAAGCCAGTAATACCTGTGAAGTATTATGTTAGCATAGCATTATACAGCTAGTCAGCTAACTGTGTTCTGTAGCATCTGCGCTATGTTGCTAAAACTATCTTTTGAATCTAATGTAAGTATTTCCCACATCCAAGTTCCAGGTTATAATATGCAAAACTATGAATATTAATCTCTTAATTTTACAATAAGTAGTGAAACTTACCCAAAATAAAGGCTTAAAAGTCTAAATAACGCACATTTAAGGGGCTCCTCTTTTGGTGAAAGTTTTGGCCAGACAGTGTGAACACATGGAGACTCGTATCTCGGTGTGCAATGATCCGACTGACTTGAAATTATAGGAGGAATATAGTAACAAACACATCAATTGGTTAAGACATCAAGTAGGATAATAAATTATTTGTTATTTTTATAATCTGATCTCAAAAATGGAAGTGTGCTTAATAGACATGCTTACCCTAGTTCTTTAAAGTCATCATGGCATGGATTTTTATTTTATTTTAATATGTTCCTTGAGGTTCACTTAAAGTTTGTGCACAAAAACAAGTACATGTGTGTGTGTGTAAAAAGTATTTTAAACCCTCTCTCTAAAATGAACTGTTTTAAGAAGGCTCCTTTTTAAAGGTCACTAAACGGCCACATCATTGCTTTTGAAAAATATCCTTTTTTTTTTTTTTTTAAATGGTCCCCTGCTATTGCACATGAGTAAGTGTTTTTAAATCATTATCCATTATTCAAAACTGTCAATTATAGACAAACCGTTATAATGTAGTGTACTTATGATTTAAGACTTCAGCCATTAAGTTAATAAACATCAGTGGATGGGGCCTATTGTGCGACGATGTAAAACTACTCATCAATGTCTTGCTCTAGAGGCAGTCAGATGCAAATGTCTTTGCCCATGTGACATCACAAATTTGACAATATCTAAATGAGACATTTTTGGAGCTTGGCTATTTTATTATTATTATTTTTTATAATGAGGAATATGTTTTAAGCTAAGAAACTTACAAGGTGTTTTATTAGTATAAAGACCTTTCATATGTCAAAGGATCAAGGATATTTTAATGTCGCATATCATGACTCCTTTAAGATGTGAGAATGATGATGAAAACTTGTATTCCTGCACGTTTCGTGTGGGAGATGAAGAGGTGGACATAAGGGAATGATAATGAAAACTGTGACCTAATATGCTTTCTTTAAGATTTCATTGAGGTCATATAGTTTTTCATTAGTATTTGTTTGACTTCAGCACTAGTCAACACAATGTTCTGCGAGAGACTGTAAACAGTAAGCAATAAACCTTTTCAAGGCCAAGTTTGAAAAGTCACCTTATTTTCCACTTGTACTATTTTCTAGCAATTTTTTTTTTTCATGAAGCACCCGCTGGCAGAGAAAGCTGTTCAGGGAAGACAGAAACGACAGACTAGCGTTAGTGCCCCTCTGAAAATTGCAATAAAAATAATGGAGAAGAAATTGAGAGGAGTCATAAGTGGCTCATTAAGTAATAGTGTTTTCTTTTTAAACAGGCAGACCTTCGCTAGTCCAAGTTTCTCATTCTGTGAAAACTATTACCGTTAAACACTTACGCATTAAATTTGTGGATATGTTTTTCCGCTGTGATTTACGAGCATATGAGTAATTTTTGACTTGTGTAGTTCCCTCTCAAACAATTGAAGTGTTTGCTGTAAACTTGTTTCTGACGTGTTGGAGCCTGTTTTGACTTTCGTTTTCAGGGCTTTTGGTTATCTGAGTTGTGGTTGTGGTTTGCTGTCTGTTTCTGGGAGTTGATGAATCATTTCGTCAAACAAGTTTCAAATCATTATATGCACAGGTTTATCGACCAAATATATCAATCAAGGCCTTAATCTAACAAATGGAATGTCTTTAAGCTGCTTTATTTTCTTGGCTTCTTCATGTTTATGTAAGTGACTACAAAATATATAGTATTTCAAGCCGATTACACTTGTACGAGTACAAAATCAAGTACAATTTTTGTATAAAATCGGCAGCTTTATATCTCAACATGGATAGCGCACAGGGCTGGGTGAGATGGCTAAAAATTTATTTATTTATTTATTTTTACAAATTTACATTTGTATATTTACTCTAAAAAAAAAAGGGGGGGGGGTTAATTTATTGTTATTATATTTTTTCCTTTTTTCAGAAAGAGGAACTGTAATCTTATGGAGTATTTAATTATTTTTATTCACCAGATAACTGTAAATAACTACAGTGATTAACCAATATATTGCCAATATTTTTACAATTAAACATTACTTTTTTTCTTTTTTTGTATTTATTTTTCCCTTTCTAGGGAACTTTTTTTTTTTTTTTTTTTTTTTTTTTTTTCACCATGCAAATTAATTTTTAAATTGTTTTAAATCGATTCACTGATTCACAGAAAGAGTCAAATGTTAAAGTTAATGGTCAAATAAAAAGCATATGAAAACCATCACCATGTTCACATTGCTTCTTTATTCAATATTGCGACATAATCATCATGATTATATTGGCAATTTTTGATAAATCGGTCTCAGTCTTACTCGCACACGCACATTATTGCTTCTAGTTGGCACAGCCGTAATGAGTGTGTGTGTTGTCTCATACGTTGAGCCTCTGTGTGTGTCTTAGAGCATGTTTTCTTTATAAATGACGCTTGCTGTGAAAGCAATTAGCGTAACAATTGTCGACAAGCTCCTGCTCTGAACGTGAGATAGCTGCCTCGGCTCCACGGGGAAAAGCCTTTATGGTCTGACTGATACTAACAATAATTGCTGAGAGTGCTATTCCCACATTGAAATAAGATATGGAGATGGGAGAGGTTCTCTGAGGCCTGTCTTCCTCTCTTCCACACTCCTTTACCTTGCCCTGGTATGTTTTAGTACGTTTATCCTTTGCTGATTGGTGTGAAACGAAAGGCCTGTAAGCCTGTGTAACCTTTTCATAGTTAACCTGGATCTTGATTGGCTGAGCTTTAGCAGGAAAGGTCATCAGACCCATTGCAAAATGTTTTTCTCTGTCCCGTTGGATCTGATGACTTATTGAAAAATGTTCTCCAAATCTGAGTGGACGTGCCGTTTTTTTAAAAAAATTTTATGTATGTGTACCATTTGCATGGGATGATTCCAGTTTACAAAAATATGTTCTAGGCATGTTCCATTAAGTTGATATAAATGTTATTTCTGAATGAAAACATCCCTTTTAAAATGTCTTTTTTTTTTTTTTTTGCTCATGTGCTTCTTGAATACTTTTTTGTTCAGGTACTATAATATTTTACACTATTTAGCCATTTTTGTACACCAGTATAAGTAAGGAGTTATTGATGAGGGGATGTTGAATTATTAGGAAATAATGCATGATACATCTTTGGTGTGCGTCATTTTCTAGTAATTCAACGAACCAATTGTTCCGCTTATACTATGGTTACCACACCTCATGACATTGTTCAGATTTTGTATTTGAGAAATGTAATAAGTGTGTGTGAATCACCTGAGTCTGTTCGTCTCTCAATAGAGTTTGGCAGCAGCGTCCCCAGTAGCGTAATTGTAAATCTGCCTCAACAACAGCGCTGTTATTATCACGCTAGTGAGAGATGTCATGTAGCATTGAAGTTGCTATTTTACTGATGAAATTGCCAGAGCAGAGCTGAGGACATGTTTGTGTGCGAGCGTGTGTCTGAACTGTGTGTATGTGTGTTTGTGTGGGAGAAATAGACTATGAGCTTTCCATACATAATAAAACATGGAAATAATTTAGTTGTGTTTATCCTATTGTTTAATATATTTATTTGCTTGGTCAGTGTCGTTGTGGGTTTTGGCTCTTTTGCTGTTTGTAGGCTGTAAGGACCTTTTGAAATGACTGAAATCCTTTGGCGATGTGATATGGACATATAATGCGGTCAAGACCTGCCTGGAACTGCTTTAGCTGTACGTTTCCCTGTAAATAATTGCACACTTTAGAACATTCATGTTCTTCAGATTCAAGCATTCAACAGACCTGTACATAATGGTATTTGGCATTTCTGTTTTTCTGTTTGATCAAAAAGTGTCTGTGTTGCTATATAAAGAATAAATGTGTTGCATTTACCATCACTAATTTAATAAATATTGTGAAATAAAAAGTGCATGAATCTGTATATAGTATTTTTTTTTTTTGTCTGTGTGTGTGTGTGTGTGCAAACACTATAAAAACTTTTTTTTTTTTTAAAGACCATAACTTTGAATGAACATTCTATTAATATAACTGGAAAAAAACCTTTGTTCATAGCTTTGAGAGAACCTGGCCAGAATGTTAACCACATTTATGAGAATGTTAACTGGGATGTCCTTTCTCTTTCTGTCTAGAATAACACGTTGCGTATAAACATCATTCTGAATTAGTCAGCGTCAGCAGCGTATAAACGGAAGTTGAGTGACCACACTGCCCTTTCACCACCACCGCTGGCTGCCAGTTCAAGAGGTGTCAGCTTGATTGTTTGGCTAAATGACGGTTGTAATGACGAAAAAGATCCACACAGTACAGCCGCTGCTCTGCTTGAACGGTCGCAGCAGAGGTGCAGATGCCAGCTCTTCTCTCTGTATTCTAGCTTACAGCTTAATGACTTCCTGCCAGGGCTAAAGTATGTGCTCACTTCATAAATCCCCCCCTATTTTCGGCCCTAACCTCCCCTCTCATGCACCGCTCCAGGTGCTGATGAAACCGTTCCCCTTCTGCATAATCATATTTCCTCTAGCATGAGCCAAAAACAGCCAGAGAGCTAGAGCTGCTATTCTCTGGAACTCTCCGCCGTACTCGTCCCTCGTGATTCCATGGCTTTTAAACGGTTAAGTGGAAACTTAGATTCTGATTAGATACAGTAGGTATGCTTGTACAGAATTAGAAATAACCAGGAATTCTGGAACAGAGGTGTAACCACAGCAGTGCAACAGCTTTCCAGAAAACCGACATAGATAAAACATATACCCACACCTATAACGGCAGGATTTATTATATAGGCCTATGTATACACACACACACACACACACACACACACACACACACCCGCAGCTTCAAATAAATTGTCCGCCCACACCTATGTTTTTGTCTGATTTAGATAACCACCAGAAAGTTTTGGGAAAGTCATGAAAATCTATTTCACAATTCTCTGTATAATAGAATTGTTTAATTAGGTCCTGAATTTTGGTGCGTGGGTTGCTTGCATTACTCATTCCTGCAACTTTCAACTTTAAAATGAGGGAAATTACTGCAAAGCATTTATTCAATATAGCATATAGGTTAGATGAGTAAATGAATCCACACAAACCATCAGATCAGTCATTTGAAAACGGCGTGAGTGATTCAGCTGTACCGCGTCCTCTCTCTTTGACCTTCTCTTCACTTCGGCGCATCTAGAGCTGCACGCTGCTATACTAGACTTTAGCTCACGTTTCGGTACAGTTGACAGAATTGTCAATTGCCTAATCGGTCATTGTTGCGTTGTCACAAAAATGGATTATTTTCACATCTTTTTAAGCCATTCGGTACTCACGCTCTCCAGAGGCGCTTTTCTGTGCGCTGCAGTCACATCCAAAGCGCGCTCTGCGAATACCAAATTGAGTTTGCAAGCAAATCTTGTTGGACTTACGTGGCCAAATACACCCCAAATGACGTCGTCCTGGCAAGTATCCTCATAAGCACGGTCGGTTTTGTCTTAAGTTAATGTAAACAGTTACGAAAGAAAACGCATGTGTATAAGTAGCCTATTGGATCCATGAAACGGGTCTTGTGACAGCGGCCTATAAAGCTGTGCTGTCTGTCATTAATGTTAAACAAACAACAAAAGGAGGAGGAAATCCCTCACTGCTCTTGACTAAGTAATGTTTTGTTGAATAACTTTGTTAATTTACAGTTTATTCAATTTCTGTAGCCTATTTAGAAAATGTAGTTAATATTTGCATCATTAATGATATATCTTATCCACCTGTGACCCACCTGCAAATAATCAGAATGCATTTTTTTTATTATCCGACCCACCCAACCCGCAGATTATCTGCAGCGCCTGCGAATATAACCAACACAATGTGTGGGTCACAGTGAGCTAAAAGTGTAATCACACAGCAACACTCACTGCGTGGTCATACTATGGTTAAAATGTGAGGTCACAGTGCACTCACTGTGCGCTAGTGATGCGTGGATGAGCTAAAACATCACCCGACTCCGTAGCTTCAAATAAATTATCCGCCCGCACCTATATTTTTGTCTAATTTAGATAACCGTTCGTATGGTCATGAAAAATCATGGAATTTTAAAACCGCAATTTCCAGGCCTGGAAAGTCTTGGAAAAATAAATAAACCCAGAAAGTCTTGGAAAAGTCATGGAAATCTATTTCACAATTCTCTGTATAATCGAATTATGTTTAATTAGGTCCTGAATTTCGGTGCGGGATTGTGCATCTCTCTCTCTCTCTCTCTCTCTCTCTCTCTCTCTCTCTCTCTCTCTCTCTCTCTCTCTCTCTCTCTCTCTCTCTCTCTCTCTCTCTCTCTCTCTCTCTCTCTCTCACGTGTGTGTATATGTTAAATGTATGAAAAAATATATAAACACTACTGTTCAAAAGTTTGCTGTTGAAAAGGTTTTTTTTTTTTTTTTAAATTAAGTAACCTTTTTTTTTTAACCAAGGCTTTATTTATTTGATCACAAATACAGTAATATAATATAATGTGTGTAATACATGATCATGTGTAGTTTATTCCTATGATGGCAATGGTGAATTTTTAGCATCATTACTCCAGTCTTCAGTGTCATATGATCCTTCATAAATCATTCTGAAATGCTAATTTAGTGCTTTGAAATGTTTCTTGCTATTGCAAATGTTGAAAATGGTGGTTCTGCATTTTGTGAAAA
Source organism: Acrossocheilus fasciatus (assembly GCA_036784905.1). Taxonomy (NCBI): domain Eukaryota; kingdom Metazoa; phylum Chordata; class Actinopteri; order Cypriniformes; family Cyprinidae; genus Acrossocheilus; species Acrossocheilus fasciatus. The sequence continues at coordinate 2,579,250 of CM071942.1, forward strand.
CCATGATTCTTTTTTTCATGGAAAGTTCAAAAGAACAGCTTTTATTTGAAATGGAAATTTTTTTGTTAACATTATAAATGTCATTACTGTCACTTTTGATACATTTTTAATGCATGCATAATATTATTGCTGAATAATAGTGTTAATTTCTACTGACCCCAACTTACTGACCCCACACTTTTTAATGGTGTGTAAATATATAAAAATGCAGTAAATATTTTATGATATATAAAGAGTTCATGGTGAGTTTATATACCTGTAGATATCTGCTGAATATAATGCTAAGTTATCCAAGCTATTCTTCCATTTCACTGTTGCTGAAGTGTAGCCTCGAGCGTACAGATGATCTGTGGTTAGTGAACACTGACGTGCAGCATCAACACTTCCAGAGTAGACAACCTCAAGCTGTCACGGCATGAGTTGATGCTGGTTGCTTCCAGTGTAGACACGGTGTTATTGTCTGTAGGCAAGTTGTGGATGGGGGGCTGATGTCTTGGAAATATACTTGCCAGCAATCTTACAGGTGTGAAATGAAGATTCTAGAACAGGATTATTGTGCCAGAGTCAGTGAGTGCGTTTACATGCACCTTCATAATATAATTATAATGGGATTTTGGCAATAATGCAGTTAAACTTTACCTTGTGTAAATGCAATACTTCGATCAAAATAATAAGCTCATTAAGCTCGTAGTAACCATAATCACATTAATCAATGTGGTGTACACCTGTTTTAATCACAATAAACATTGGCCGGCCAAATATGTGATTTCATCATTTGTGCTGTGGAGTTTGCAAATAATGGTAAAAATAACCATACTTGGTGAATAATCAGAATAATGAAAATTGCATGTAAACTGGAATGAAGAGGTTTTCTTGTGTCATGTAAACATTTTTCTGCAATGAAGTCCTTCCTCTGATAATTACAAATAATGAATGATGCCAAATTCAAATATTGAAATAATTATTTTTTATAATCATGGATAGTTTGTATAGCAAAATAAATAAGCATATCTTTTTTTATTATTATTTATTTATTTTTTTTATAAAGGGCTTTCTATATATTTTATTTTTAGGATCTAAGGATACACAGCCAATGAAAATGTATTGTATTTCATCATGCATGTGTCTTTCACTTAAAACTAGCCTTTAAAAAAAAGCATTTGATATTCCCTCATTCTTGGAGAAAATATAACCCACACAATGTTAAATATGGGTTCACTTGCAAAAGGGATAAACATGATTTTGTGCTGACCACATTGTGATGTGTGTGGTGAATTACTGGCTGCTGCGAGCATGAACCTATTGCAATTCAGCTGTCATTTTGAAACATGCAGACTGTAAATAACACTTCCACTGCTGTTTAAGCATTTACAAGTCTGTCACGGTAATAATTCTGCATATTGTTGGGCCTATGCAGTTCAATACATTTTAATGTTTGATTTTAAAGGAATAGTTCACCCAAAATTGGAAATCTGCTGAAAATGTACTCACCCTCAGGCCATCTTCATTAGAACACCTCAGAATGGATCCTCTGCAGTGAATGGGTGCCGTCAGAATGAGAGTCCAAACTGCTAATGAAAACATCACAATAATTCACAAGTAATCCACACTATTCCAGTTCATGTGAAAGCTGTATGTTGAGCTGTGTGGACTCTCATTCTGACGGCACCCATTCAGCATCCATTGGTGAGCAAGTGACGGAATGCAAAATTTACCCAAATCCATTCTGATAAAGAAACTAACACATTTACAATTGAATGGCACGATGGCAAGTACATTTATAGAAAATGTTCTATTTGGCTGAAATTTTCCTTTTAAGGATATTTTGATTTATTGTTGTATTTTTGTTTTATAAAATATGAAACCATTTGAGAACTGCAGTTCTAAAGCATGGCTTTTGACTTTGTAGTATCTAGTATATTAAATTGGAATTGTTGTCTTGGAAATACTGTGGTGTGTGTCTATGGCATTGTTTTTGGTTTTTTTTGGTTTTTTTTTTTTTCATGTAAACGCCATTAGAGGCTATACAGCATGTTTTTCTCATGGTCAAATGGTGTTTGTTGGGGAGCAGCTGTTATGTTGATGTTGTAGCTTTTCGACTGAGCAACAGAGAGGCCCTCACAGTCTGGCTGCTTTGAGGCTGGAAATAGCACACTGACACACACACACACACACACACACACACACACACACACACACACACTGCTGCCACAGCACATGAGTGACACTGCACTGGAAATAAAAGAAAAACACCCTAGTCTGCGGGGAGGGACACAGTTGTGCTTGACTGCCGTCAGTTTCAAGTCAACTGTATTCCAGTTGTTAGGGGAAAATTGTCTTTTTCTGTCAGATGTTTTAACCTTACATCAGATGACAGCAGTGATGGATGTGGCTTTGCCACACTTCATAAATGCAGCATCGTGAATTCTGCTTTGCATAACGGGGTCATATAACACTTTTTCATCATTGTAATTTTCCTCAAGGTCCACCTTTTAATGCAAATGTTTCTTGCATCAAAACCTGTAATTTAGTTTTATATGACCGCTTTCTGTCCTCTCCCTGACCCTTTAACCCAATTAGGCCTGCAATACCTGGAGCTGTCTGCTAGCATTCCCATTCATCTCAGTGCTTTCTACTTTCACAATGGTGTTTCTGAAAGTGAAAGTTTCTAACAAGAGGGATTAAACAGCCCGTGCTAACTAGTCACATAATGGGTCGACTTTTGCCACTGTATTTTTAAAGCTCATTGATGCACTGATTAGGATTGGCAAAAGTTTTTCAATATGAAATATGTAACAACATTGTGCCATAACCATATAGATATACATAAGCTGTTTTTGCAGGTTTTTTTCTCATTAGATGTTGTTTTTGCAAGGTAATGCATGTTTTCTTTTTTAAATTCAAAAGATTAAGAAAAAATCTATTTTTTTATATGATTAGCATCACACTTTGAGTTGGACAATATATCTATATATAGCCTATATTTGTTAGTTACTTTATTTAAAGCTACTATAAGCTGCTGTAGCTAGTCTTAAAATAGTTTGCAGTTTTCAATAATTTTCGAACATCACACTACTGTTGTGTTTGGGATCTGTATATGTTTTTGAACATTACGTGTCTTATGCTTGCTAGGGCTGCATTTATTTGAACACAAATGCAGTAAAAACAGTAATATTGTGAAATAGTGATACTTTAGACTCACTGATGATGAATAGATAGAAACATTTCTTTAAAATGTAAAAATCTAAAAACAATGTTCTAACAATTCTAAATAATTTGTACTTGCTAAAAACAAAAAAAGTGTGTCAGCAAAGTCAGCTGATTTAGCCTATTATCTGAACTCTTTCCTGATAATTGAAACTTTTTAAGCCATATGCATGCAGTTATAAGAATAACATCCGAGTAAAAAAATTATATTGTTAAAAAGGTTTATGCAAATAATTTTTCAAATGTCGCTTTTCAATTCTTTTTTTTCCTAATTAAATTGTTCGTGACCACTTTAACACCTTTTTAGTGCAGTGAAGTTTGAACGATTAAATTACTGTTGGATTCTTTTGCTGTTGTGACTGGCTGATACTTTTTGATTTGGCAGTTTCTTTTTCCTAGAGGATATAGAAAGACCGCCTCGGTTAGGACTTAAGAGCTATTCACTTCTCTCTTCAGAAACGTTGGGCTCCTGCAGCCCTTGTGAGACAGGCAGGGTGCCTTGGGCAGGTTTATTCTGTACGCCTCAGCGTGCTCTTCCAGAACTGGCACACTGTCTGGCTGTTTATTGGTTTTGTAATAGGATCCATATCAGGAATTTTGGCAGACATAGAGTAAATGAGCTAACACACATTTGGACCCCACAGGCTAAATAAGAGCCATTGTTTAGTGCAGAAAGCACAATAGTGTTTCTGTCTCAACGCCACTGCTTTAATGCTTCACAGAGCCAGAGAGAGAGAGAGATAACAAAGCTTTGGTCAAAGTAATCGCTAATTGTGTGATTTCCTGACCTGAAGCATTTGGAAAAGCTCAAAACATGTCTGTTTAGGCTGCGAAATTGCTGTGATTCTCACCCCTAGCTGTATGTTGTACTACACAACACCTATTTTATTTGTCGGTCTGCATTCCATGGAGGTGGGGAGGTTGGCACCAGCCTCGCAATAATCTCTCCAAACCCTGCTGACACATGGGTGTGGTACACATACACACTTCACATGCAGCTATAAAATGCCTTCGTGGTGTTTGGTCCTTTGAAATCTTCCTAGAAATTTTCTAGGCTGTTGGTCATAGAGTGCCACTGGCAGAAACGCGGTTCTTTAGCTTGTGATCCATGGTGCTGACCGCATTGCGGGCATTCTTAAAATTCACACGTCTAATCACTTCGCTGTTAAATTCTCTGGACGCTGCTTTCTGCTGAGAGTCCTGGACTGAATATCACATGTCAAGTTTCCTGAGACCAAAGTGTTAGAGAGTGAGCTTTCATTTGGAAATACGATGCTTAAATATATTTGCAGTAAGCATGACAAGATTGATAAATGCTTCGATTTTAATCGTTTTATAATCTCATAGTATGAAATGCAATGTTTCAAACCCAAATGATTCTTTCTTCAGCTGACAAAAAGGAAAATTGGTGGTTTATACTAAACTAAAAGTCATGGCAGTTAGTTATAATTCATGTGAGGTGGCAAAGAAATGATGTTCTTTTGAACTTAGATATTCATCAAGGAATCTTACCAAAAAATATATGACCGTTTCCACAAAATATTATGCAGCAGTTTTCAACATTTATAATGATGATCATTTGAAATATTTCTTGAGCAGTAAATCAGGATTTTAGAATTATTTCTGAAGGATCATGTGACAATGAAGCCTGGAGTAAATTCAGCTGAATAACAGTAATACATTACATTTTTTTGTGATTTTTCTGTTCCTTTAAATTAAACTTCTTGCTCTTGAAATGATAAATTATCAAGGACTTGACTAGAACAGACATGATCTCAAAACTTTTGGAAAGATATTATACTTGCATATGGAAATCTCAAACAGTTCTGCAGTAATCCAAAAGCAATGGCAGCAGAGTTGTCTGCTCTGTCGCTTGCTGTATTTTCTCTTCCTGTTGCTGTCTGTCTGTCTCTCTCTCTCTAAGCACCTCTAGTATGTGTGTTTATGTATGTGATGGCTCTTAAAACATCTTGTTAAACATAATCAGTTTGTTAGCAGGCTGCTAAAAACAGCAGTGCTCTCTGCTACCCACATACTCACACAGACACACTCGCACACAAACAAACAAACCCGAGCATACTGTCTGCAACTGAAAACCTGACAAGATGCCAAACTTGACACAGATTTATTTCAAAAGGCAAAGTGCTGTGTGGTACTGAGCAAGGCAGCAGAGACAGTTAAAGGAACAGTTCACCCGATAATAAAAATTCTGCCATTTTCTTACCTCCTTGGCATTACAAACCTACATTATATATCTTGAAAGTTTTACAGTAGCCTTTTTTTTTTTTTTAGGAACAAACTGAAATTCACAAATCATTATAATGTCCTCCTCTAGTGACCTGCTGAAGTGGAGTTGAACTGGATCAATCTGAATTGTGAACAAATCGTTAGACTAGATTTGTGAATTGAATAAATGCATTCTTCAAAAAGATCCTAGTACGGTAATATTCTTTCACGGTATTCTGTTAAAAAAAAGTCATACTGGTTTTGTCATGATCCATGGATGTGCTTTCCACATCCTTATGGTGCGTTACATCCTCTCATTTTCTTGCGCTTTCCCTAGAGATGCATTTTTGGAGCATTAGTGAATCTTGCCATTCTTCCTCTCACTGCTTTAGTCATCATAATATATTGGATTCTCTTCTATGGTTTACAGACATGATTGGTTCTGTGTAAGTACGAACTGTCAAGCCTAATTTATAACTTCATCTATAACTTGTGTTTTGAGTGCAGAGCAACCAAGTGAATGTTGTTTGGTGGCCCTCGGGAGTTAAAGCGGTCATTTTTACTATTTGACGGAGTGATGTATTCAGCGAACGGCCATTTCAGCATCTCAAACCCTCTCTGATATTAATGATGTTACTTCGTTTTATCATCAACAATTGTGAATAAGTTGTAAATATTTAATGTTGTTTAGCTCTAAAGTATGAAATGTCTTTGTTAATGGTATCACCAAACATGATTGCAAAAATAATGACTGTTATCAAACAGGTTTCCCCCATCCCCACCATTATTATTATTATAATGTAAAATATGATCTATTATTGTTATTAATCATCATTTTACAGTACCTCTAAAATTACAATACTACTTTTTTTATGACTGTCTTCATTTTCAAACATCATCAAGCTTTTATTTTGGTGGGAATCCATGGGGAACTCTTAAAAATGTGCATTAAAAGCATCTTGTAGTCAAAGCAGATAACAAGATGAGTTTGTGTGGAGCAGCCTTTTTGATTTGATGATTGCACTTGGCCACATCTGGTTTTATTTAGATTAATAGTGTCATTGTTTATGCTTATCGGGTAGACCGACCTACGGATGATTAGACATGATTTCTGCATAATAAGCGGGGATCGGAGAAAGTGTTTTAGTTACATTAAGTTCAGCTGTGCAGCCGAGGCAGAGCACACACACACACACACACACATAGACACGCTCATGTCGTGCTTGCTGATGCAGCCCTCTGGACTAGGTCATCGGCGGTCCCAGTCAAGCGATGGATGACCTTTCCCGGGACGCACGCCTCTCTCCTGTACTGATTTTTATTCAGTTCTTCTCTTCGGCAGAACCCCATCAGTATTCAGAAGAACACTGGCATGACTGTGTGCTTGTGTATTCACCCTTGTAATGCATGTTTGTGAATGACAAAGATAAAAAGGACGCGAAAGAAAACAAACCAACAAGCCCCGGCGCAGAGGACGTCTGAGAGATTCTGCGGGGCACAGCCGAGAAAACGACAAGGACGTTTCTCTAAATAGCATTTAGTGTTGTTTTATGGCTCCTCACGAGCAAAAGAAAAACAGCAGAGAGGAAATCTATGCATCAGTAGATTCGAATCTGTTTCATGACTAGAAGGCATTCTAGACTTGTGTGCTACAGAGGCTTTTTGTTCTGCCTTTTTTCCTTTTTTATATCTCCACAGTGTCTTGCATTACATGCACAGCTTGATAACAGCGAGTTGCATGTGTATTTTTTTTTTTTTAGTCGTTGAATCCACTGCAGAAATCTCTAATGAATATTGATAAATGGTTGTTTTGGCAACTGTGAGGTCAGAGTTCTTTTTCTCTTTCCCTCAGAGGAACAGAGCAATGCCAAAGCATGACAGATGTGATTGCGTGCAAACAGGCAGGCCTCTGCTCTCGTAGACACCAGAGCGGCGGTTTCTGTCCTTGAGGGTAGTAGCCGCTCTATTAGTGTGTTTATATTGAGGCTATACTATTTATTGTCATTTTATGCTTGGCTTAATAAAGTAATTGGTTCATTGTGTACACTGTTGGGAGAACAGGAATGGAAGTGATTTGTCAGGTAGCAGATGCTTTCTTATGCGGAGCAACTTTTAGCCTTACAGGGATGATCCGGTCTTTGAGCAGTAAGGTTTAGGGTTCTTGTTAGAGACGCTGTATAGTTCACGAATCACCAGAATTTGGACTTTTGATCTTTGGATTGCAAGTTCAGACCTTTTAAAGACAACATTAGTTGAATGTTCAGTGGGAAATCATATTATGTTGTTTTTCACTGGTAATCTATAGCTAATCTTTTATGACTATCGACATGTAGGCTGGTTCACTTAGCAGCTTTTTCTGGCAGTAAATAAAGATTATTTTACAGATACACTATCATTCAGAAGTTGCTGTCATTCACTTGCTGCATAAGAAGTCTTATCAAACATGTCTGCTCAAGAAACTTAATGTTGAAAGAGGTTGTTTCTCTTCATATTTCAGGTTTCTTTGAAACAGGTTTTTTACTGTTATTTGATAAATTTAATGCATCCTTGCTGAATAAAAGTGTTCATTTTTGATTTTTTTTTTTTTTTTGCCTTTGTTATATGACAGGGTTGTTGCACCCAGAAATATATCAGCTAAAGTAATGCATCTGATTCTCTAATACAGCACAATCTTTTGAAAAATTCATGAGTCACATGAAACTAACTGTATAGAAATTACAGACAGATGACCTATTTTGCACTGTGCCCAGAGTAGTTAGTGGCTACAGTGGAAACACTTAAAACAGATCATGTGACCTCATAATCATCACTTTAGATGATTGACAGCTGAAATGGCCTCAGGACGTGTAATAACAGAAGTTTCTATTATGTCAGCCGCTAAGTGTGGCGATAAGATTTTCTCCTGCTGCAATAATACTGACTCTGGCCTAATGCTGGCTGTGATGGACTGCATTTGCATTTCTTCAAATATCCATTTTCAATCCATCTTAGATTGTTTTAGCTAGTGCAAGTGAGAGCTTGTTGCAAAGCGAGGCCCGTTTTTGAAGTAGCAGCCAGACTGACATCCAGAAGCAGTTTTGACAGGTTGAATGTCACATGTCTCTATTTCTCTCTTTCTCCTCGTCTGTCCTTCTCTTTGACTTTGTTATTGGAACAGTGTTGTTTTTCTTTCTAACTATCAGTGCTTCTGTGCGCTCACTGTCAGTCGCTTGACTTTCAGTGTAATTGAACTTCCAGATGCCAAGGGCAGAGAAGCATTAACATTCAGCTCTCTCTCTCTCTCTCTCTGTGTGTGTGTGTGTGGGACACTTAGCATGGCTGTTTTTAAGCACCTGCTATGCCATGCTCACTATCTGACACACACATGCAGTCACATGTTCATTTATAATGGGAGTGTAGACCAGTGTTATTTTAGTGTTATTTCTATACTATTATTGTATCTATTAAAGTTTATTTTTTTTATTATAACATTTTATTTTGAATATCATATTATGTTTATAATGTTTATTTATTATTTTGTATTGGCTTTTTATTTATTCATTTTTCTGTTTAAGTTTTAGTAATTGTGTTTTATTTCTATTTTATTCTTTTTCAAATATTTAGGCCTATATTTAGCTTTAATTAATCCATTTTAGTTCTAGTGATTCTAGTAGTTCAACGTAAATTTTAGTCTGGTTATTTTTAAATTAAGTTTTTTATATATAAAAGATAAAAAAAAAAAAAAAATATATATATATATATATATATATATATAATATTCTATTAATGAAAACTATGTGTAATAGTTTTAGTTAACAATTCTAGACACTTAAGTTGATTTATGTAGTTATAAATAAGTTTATATATTCAAACACAAACGTTTTATGAAACTCAATGTTTGTCAGACTTTACACTTTGAGAACAAAAATTGTGGGCCACCTCACACCCCAAAACTTTAAAATGATATAAAGTGATCTTTATACCTTGTATCTTGACACATCCAGAGATTTACCAGTCCGTACTTTTGCAGGACTTGGGTTTTTTCTTTAGTTGAATACTTCTTGCTTGCCAGCTAAAGATTTGATCATACATTGTCATTAACACTAGTAATGAAGTTAGTCACTAACTAATATTACTACAATTCATTTATTGTTGCGAGTTGAGTAATCAGTTTATTAATTAATTTGGTTAATTTAATGCTTTGTCAGTTTTTTTTCCAGTTTTTATTTATTCACAGACCACCTGGAATCCTTAATGGACCGGGATATGCTGACCATCGAACACATTGAATGCGCAAGATTAATTTTTGAGTTAATAGATCACAGAAATGAAAATGCTCATCTCTAGATTTTTTTTTTTCTTCACTCTCATTTAGTTTATACCCCATTGACATTCATTGTATGGACAAAAATACAGTTTTTGAAAATGTCTTTTGTCATACTGGTTTGGAAAAACCTGAGAGTGAGTAAACACTGACAGAATTGCCATTTTTTGGTGGACTGTATATAAGAGGTTCTTTTTTTTTTTTTTTTTTGATGAGAGTTGGCTCTTTGAGGTGTCATGAGCGGCAGAGACCGTTGGCGAGTTAAGCAGAAAAACTTCATGCAACTACTGTACCGTTGGGAGTGTGAATGGTAGAGCTCTCACAATCCAACTCCTGATACGGTTGAGTAAGAACAGTACTGGGTGACCTTCAGAGATTTAATCACACCTCCTTTGTTTTTTAATTCTAAACTTGATTACATTTTGGCTGCATCTCGCTGTCATCTCTCATGTTTATTGTCAGGCCTGTAACATGTTTCACAGCTGTACTTGTGGTGTGATGTGGGTTCTGATTTCCATGTCTGCTGGTCTGTTGATGGGCGAACTGCAAATGAGGTGTTTTATTCTAAACCGTAAGCAAATTATTACGTGCAACTGGGAGGGAACACAATAATTCTTTCACTTCAGAGGAGGGGGTGTATATGGCAGCACACACAAATGCATACTGTACTAACCCAGAATGAAAAGAAAACACTAGCTGGTGACAACCAGCATCCTTGAATAATGCATTTTTGTAACACTTATCTAGTATTAGCCCTTGACGGAAGAAGTGAGAGAAATCACCTCAGTTCGGAGCATTCCATCACTAACGCCGATGCCTCAAAACTGTTTGAACATAAGTGTATGTGAATAATGTATGCCTGCAACTAACAATTATTTTGGTATTCAATGATTTTATTATTGATTATTATTAATTGATTATTTCTTTGGGAGGGAGCATTATTATGGATTATGGACTCATATTTCAGCTGGAAGCACAAATTTAAAGTTAAAATGACTTGATGGATTTGTTTCTCACAAACACACACCTTTTCACTTCACAAGATGTTAACTGATGTACTGGAGTGGTGTGGATTATTGTGATAACAGTTTATCAGCTGTTTGGACTCTCATTCTGACGGCACCCATTCACTGCAGAGCATCCATTGGTGAGCAAGTGATGCAATGCTGCATTTAGATTGTGTTTAGGACAGCTTAGGACATGCGGCTCAGTCTGTAAAGCAATGACATGACTGGTGAATGTTTTCTGTGCATAGTGCTTAAACACAATCAATAATCAAATTATTTTCATTATCAGTTATTATAGATTTTTTTTATAGCTTAGTTGTTGCTGCTCTAGAGTATATATATATATATATATATATATATATATATATATATATATATATATAGATGCAGAATTCTGACAAATCATCACGGTTCAGTCTGATTTGGTGATTTAATGTAGTTTTTCACAGGCAAAGTTGCATTAGTTCTTGGTAGATGTGTGTATTTCTCTTTTTTTCCACATTACACGGGTCAGTGCATTGCCCTGAAAACTGTGTCTCCCCAAAGGTAAGATAATGCGGAACGCAATGACCCGCAGCAGGCTGTTTGTAAACGCTGATTTACCTCACGCGTAGAGACACTTGTACATGCACATGCGCGCAGAGACACGTTCACACTCACTATTTTAATCCCCCCTCAAGGGAAGCACAATAAACACAACGCCTGCGCGCACACACACACTCGCGCACACTTGGCTAAGCTTTTTAAAATGGTCTTAAGTGTATTAAAAAGCATTCAAAATTCTAGCAAAGCCGCAGGTTCAGTTTAGCAGCTGCGAGGTGTTTTGGCCAGAACTGTAAATCCTTGATTCTGGAAGGAACATCATTCATTTGTTATCAGATTTATCAGGCGAGGAGTTGTCCGGTATCACTCGTCAAGAGCAGCCCTGTAAAGCTGAAATATAGAGAGAGGATGAAATGGTATATTTTCAAGCGAGTCCTGCCCTTGGAGAGTCAGAGCGCTGAGGGTTTGGCCTGCAGCCTCACATCTGTTGAGCAGAGCACTGAAAGATCCTGCCCTGCTTTCAGTCTTTCTCACGTACATCCATGTGTGTGTGTGTGTGTGTCATACCACCTGATGTGTAAAATACAGTCTCGCCAAGTGATTTACTGCTATACGATGCGCAGAAGGCAATCATTTTCATAATTGACATCAGCTAGGATCCTTGTAGCATTCTTACTGCCACATGGGAACTATTACTGTAATGCTCCAATAACGAGTCAAAAAGCAGAAGTGCTTGCTTGTTTATTTATATTTTTATATAAATTCATTTTTGTCTCTAGTTTACATATTTTTCATTTACAGATGTGTTCAGTAAGATTTTTAGAAGGTCTCTTATGCTTACCAAGGGTTCATTTATTTGATTAAAAAAATACAGTAAAAACAGACATATAATTACAATTTAAATCACTGTTATCTAATTGAATTTATTTTAAGCTTACTTTTGTGACGCAAAGCTGAATTTTCAGCATCGTTACTCCAGTTTTCAGTGAGTTTTTCAGGATTGTTTGAATATAAAGTTGAAAAGAACAGCATTTATTTGAAATGGAAATCTTTCCTCATAATAGACCATTTTAATGCGACGTCATTTAATCATAAACGTTTCGTTCTTGTCATCAAAGTATATTAAAACTGTAGCATGAGCCAATTCAGTCATAACTAATGTTAACACAGCTGTCATAACATGCTTTTATCAAAATGTGGACGTTTTTGGATTATCTCAGGTTATGGAAATTTAAAATTGTAAAACTGGAAATGACTTTGTACCATTGCGTTAGGTCTATAAAGGCCTTTACTGACACTTTATTGTCGCATCCTCTCTGAATAAAGGTATTAATTCTTGTAAAAAAAAAAAAAAAAAAAAAGTGGTTCTGGCTACTGGCTGGGTTGACTACTATATAGAGGCGGCTAACGCTGTGAACTTTATGCCATCTTTATGCATTCTTATCATTTATAATCTAGTGTAGAGAAGATCTCTCTCTTGGCTGAAGCAGTAATAATTGGTTTAATTCGTCAACACAAGTTCACAACAGACCATCTCTCTTTATCGTGCACACACACACACACACACACACACACACACACACACACACACAGCCTCACAGTTCTGTCAGAATGAAAGGGAGAAGTTTGGCCATCTGCTAGCAGTAGGAATTCACGACACACACAAGAAGCCATTGTTCGGGAGCACTCCTAAGCCACTGCGATTTGCACAGTCTCTCTAAAGCCTATTGTGAAGGAGTTAGCATGACGCTAAAGCTGTGATGGTCGCCTTCAAGGGTGTGAGGGAAACAGTTCAGAGTGATTTTTCTTGAACATTATGCTGGGGATTGATACTGTCTGGACAAAGTTTACGACAACAAACATGCCAGCATTGGTACAGACAATGTTTTTGTGCACTGTAGGAATAAAGTGTACAGTCAGAGCCAGAAAAGTTTGATGACTTAGAATGTTCTCTAAGAATTTCTAGTTCTTTAGAAAAACAACTACTTCTGGTGATTTAAGTCAAAGTGAAAACTGCATTTACAACCAATTGCATTTCTATAATGTGACATTGCAGGATATTGAATAAGTCAAAATGTAGCATGAGATTTGAATTTATCTGTCTGGAACTGATAGTAAAGAGGTAGTAAAGTAAGACTTGTTGACTTCATCCAAAAAGTTTTTCTGTATTTATTATTTTCCCCTTTTAGAATAATAAATGGAATGATAAATCATGCACTTAATAAATTAATATATTCAGTTTAATTTCTTAAAGCTTTCAATATATTGATTAATGTTACACGTTACACTTAATCTTTCAATAAAATTATTCTGAAACGACCATTTTGGCTGGCATCAATTTTGATTTCACTTTGTCTTTAAATACCACAGATAGACTTACTTTTGTTTTTGTAAATATTTTTAATTATATTTTATTTTTATAATTTAAGTTTTTTTTTTTTTTAATTTGTTAAAGGTTTAGCAATAGTATGTGTTTTTGTCTTCTTTGTCTAAATTATTTATATTCATTTTATATATATATATATATATATATATATATATATATATATATATATATATATATATATATATAATACAAGTAAAATGAAGTACCAAAACAACTATAACTAAATAAAAACTTATATATATATATATATATATATATATATATATATATATTTAATTATATGTTTATAAAGTATTTTTATTAAATTTATGTTGTCTTAGATAACTAAGTTCTTCAAACAAAAATGTGAAATGTTGCCTTGGCATGTAGCTAAAATAAAATGTTACATTTTATTTCAGTTCATGTTAATTTTATTTCAAGTAATGAAAATGTTTTAGTTGTGGTAAACTATAATATGCTTAATGTTTGATGTCTTGAAGAATGAATTTTCATTTGTCTTATAATGTAACATCAAAAACTGTAATTTCCATATAACTCATTTGAGAACCCTATACAGCTAAAATGATTGATGGTAAAAATCAACACAGTGAGCTGTCACAAAAGAACTTTAGTTCTAAGGGTGTAGATGATGTTGATTTCATTTCGGTTGAGACGCCAGCTGCTTCATACTCCACCAAAACATCCTTCAGCCAGATGCCAACTGCCAATCATTCCTTCTCTCTCCCTGGTTTTTCTTCAACTGTCCGTTTTTCCTTTTCATGTCTCTATTTCTGTCTCTATGACTCTGTCTGTCTGGTTCTGTCCTCTCTCTGTCTCTAGGCTAGAGTACAGAGAGTGTCCTCCAAATGCAACCATTTTAATGACCCATTTTCATTGACCTATAGATTCAGCAGTAGTTCACGCCTCAAAGGTTTCACTCACTCTTGTTGAATCGATTCATTTGACTTAGAAATTACAGGTTCTTTATTGTTAGAGGTGTTTACTGAGAGACAGTAAATGCTCTGCGGTACGTTCGGTGAGACCATCTGTGGATTTATATCGAAATTCTAATAAAACTTTACAAGCTGTGAGAGCAAACCCCCGATCAGTCTCTAGAGATACGCTGAAGATTTTAGCAGAAGCCTCTGTGCAGACAGGAGTTATGAGCACTGGGCCTGTAGGTAAAGCACCCCTGCAGCCTCTATAGATCAGGTCTAATAAAACAGGCCTCAGTTCATCTCCACTAAGATCAGAAAGATCGAGCTGTTTGCAGTACTGGGCATCACCGTGCCGTGAAGTTCTGATTACCTTCCCGCCCCTTCTACTGTTATCTTTCTGAGTCGTGTCCATTAGCTTTGTTCAGAGGAATACTTAAGATCATGTTATACAGCAGACTCAGAAATCTGATTGGATGAACCACTTCAAAGCTGTGGTAGAACAGCAGATTATGCATGCATGCATGCATGCATGCATATATGTATGCATGTATGTATAATTATTATTATTTTTTTTTTCAGTTTTACTTTAATTTTTGTTTGAATAATTTGGTTAGTAAATGCACTGTAGTATAACTTTTTATTGCAGTTAGTTGCAAAGTCACCATTTCCAATTCATTTTTTTTTATTCATAGTTTTTCCATCTAATATTTATATTTTGTTTTATTTAAGTTTTGTTTCAATTGTCAAGTTTCAAATTAGTTTTAGTTAACAATAACAAACCATTGATTGATTTAGTGTTTGTTTCTAGCTGTATAGTGATGGTGGTGCTGTCTCAGTGCGGCTTGTGAGTCTGTTAAGATCATGCCTAGCAGCAACTGTAGTAATATCACTGTACTCATGGTGTCTAATGGTTTATCGCTTTGCTTAACCACAGATGCTCTGACAGAACATCATACAGCATCTTTACCAATTGCTAGAATGTAGTCGGAGTTCTCTTTTTTTTCCTGCAAGTACATACAGTGCGATAAGCTTTGGTGTTGGAGAAACATTTCAGTTCTCTTTCCCCCACACTACTGTCTTTCTCTCTTTCACTCCGTAAGAGCTGGTTGTCACGCGTTCTTTCAGCGAGAGCCGTAAGTGGGGGGTTTAAAAGAAGCTGTCGCTTCTACCCAACAATTTCATGCTAATATTCCAGTCACCCACTTTTAGAAGTGAAGTGAGCGGGGAGGAGGATGAGGAAGAGTGAGTGTGTACAGGTGGGCTGTCACAGATAAGGCCATCTTTTGCTGTCGGTTTGTCTGTAAGTGAGGATTTGTTTACTGTCATACTGAAGAGTGCTGGCTTTGGTCAGGAGTCGCTCCACTGTCGTCGGTGAAGATAATGTTGATTCGTTGTTCTAGAGTAGATTCAGAGATGTGTGGCGCAGTACAGTTTGTGATGTGATTGAAATGTGATGGCACATTTTTGAAAGCTTTTACTTTTACACGTTTCTTGTAAACATTGTGCCAGCCAACCAAAAATAAATAAGAAGTCTGGATGTGTTTGTCTTCAAAAAGTGTGCCATCGTGAAAAATGAGGGCAAACATATAGGACTGGGCGATATGGAAAAAAATAAAATAGCTTTATTTTTTTCTCGTAACATTTGACTGATTCCAAATAATTAGGATTTTTTTTTTCACTACTACATGATTCAAGTGACATTCTCTTCATTAACTCTTTCCCTGCCATTTGTGTAATTTTCTGGCTTTCTGAGTATTAGACACTATTACACATCTTATGAAAGAGTACAGAATCTCCAGATCAAAACACTGGCATAGCAGCAGCAGAAACAAGTGATCACATATAGGGGTGGGCGATATGACTAAAATCTTATGTCATGATATAGTATTTTTTTTTTTTTAAAGGTTTTTATATTAAAATCTTTGATACCATAGAATTTTCATAATCCTTGTCACCAATGTCAATATCAAACTAATACAAGCCTAAAAATACACACACAAAAAAAACACTCAAGCTCACTGAAAATAAAGTCAGTGATGAAATAAGTATAAGAAACTAATTGCAAGCGATAGGACAAAAACTACAATAAATAAGAAACGCTACATACATTGTGTAAATTAATTAGTCTTCACTGTGTTAATTATATCTTTCTATGATGGATATAATTTACACGTTTATTATGTATAAATCTTATATATATATTAATTAGTCTTCACTGTGTTAATTATATCTTTCTATGGTGGATTTAATTTACACGTTTATTATGTATAAATTTTATATATATATTATATATAGTTTCCTCTCTCTTAAGACCTAAATCGCTGTCTTTATGAGGATACTTGCCAAGACGGGGATTCTGACGCATATAAGTGTTTATGTAATCGTTCAAAGCCAATAAATCGGCAAAGAAAAAAAAAAAAGCGCAGTCCTCCCACACAGAAACAGAGATGGCGCAGGCATATAGCTCTGTTGTTTGTTTCAATGGCTTAAAATCGGTTGTTTTAAAACTGCAGTGCTTAAAAACGCGTGCCCATGCTACAGATGTAGTCCCTCATTTAGGAACGAGCTCCTCGTTTTGTTCTGGTCGTTCTCCACCTGGTTCTGTCTCCCCTTCACGCCCCGTGGTGGCGTGTAAAGATCTCAGTCATACAAATGATTAGAAAGTAATAAACGATAGAACATAATATGAAAAGATAGACTTTTGATTTCGTCCATCCGATATATATCGTCATATCGCACAGCCCTAATAGCATATATAAGCAGATGCATATATAAAATCTTAAAATCTTAAACAGCAAATAAATCAAAACTGCCTAACGTTACCAAATTCATTTTCGAATCTGTATAGGACTGTGAAGATTTGGGGGTGTTGATAGAAGCGATCTACTCCATCTATGTTTCGGTCATCGCTCTGAATCCGGCTGTGTGTCCTTCTTTCATTTGACGCATTGCATGTTCAGATATTCATACAACAAAATATTTTAGGGCTATGGCAGTGCTGTTTGTTTTTATTTTAATGCTGATTATTTTGCTACATCACCCAGCCCTGTATGAAAAGATTTGAAGTTCTATTCCAAGTGCACCACACATTAGTGTAAATGTAAAACAAATTCACTTGTTAAATACTTTTCAGAAAAAAATGCATGAAATATGAAGGCAGATATTGGATAAACTGTTCTTAAACACACCCTATATTTTCATAAATAATATAAAATAAGAAAACCGCTAAATATTTCTAATATGTAGATATTCAGTTTTAGAGGTCAGATCAATTTGAATACAAAATGACTGAAAGTATAGTACCAGTAAGGTTATTATTAACAGTAAACATTTTGTACAAACAAACAAAAATAACAGCGACTTTCAGCCTGTCATGCAAGCATAAAATATCAAACATGCATGTCATGTTTTTGCATTCCATTGTGGTGATCTTCCATTGTTTTCTATGTAAGCATGCATGATGGATGTGTTTGACTGTTGCATTCGCCTCTTGCATCTTTTGCTGTATCTTAAAACAAGAAGTTCAACTCACGTATCATAACCTTGCATTTTTATCCCATTCGACCGCCTGCGTGTGCAAAACGCATTCGGTGTGAAGAGCCACTCAGGGCTAGCGACGTATTCTATGTTACAGTCTTTCATAAATCGCGCTCAAATGCGAGCGGTTAATCAGGTGCACCATCATGTTATCGAATTTTGAAAATATTTTTATTTAAAACCTTGATTTTTAAGAAAAGTAAAATCATGTCAAAACATTACATTGATTAAATCTGAAAAATCACCCAGCCCTAGCAACACCCCCCCCCCCCCCCCATTGCCCTCTTATATGAATTTTTCCCAGCCGTGTTGTTGTTAGTTGATGTTTGGCCTGACATTTAATTCCTCTGGTGTCTCAGATGTATTTACATTTATGTTGTAGAGAGAGAATTAAGGTGTTTGTTTTCCTGTCATTTGAAATAAGAGGGTTTCAGTCAGCTCTCTAGAGAAGACACTGCACTTTTCTGTTTGTTTTAAGTTTGATATTTTCGCCTGCCGTTGAAGATGTGCTTATTGAGTTTTGAAACAGTGCATGTCTCAAAATCCCAACAGGGACGTGTGTGTGTGTGTGTGTGTGTGTGTGTGTGTGTGTGTGTGTGTGTGTGTGTGTGTGTGTGTGTGTGTGTGTGTGTGTGTGTGTGTGTGTGTGTGTGTGTGTGTGTGAGGTGCAGTAATTTGTCTCTTTCATCATCTCCAGGATTTTCATCCGCCAGGATTTTCTCCTTGGAGATATTTTCTTTGTGTCTGCTCACTCTGAGGGGGAACAAGCACATCTGTTTATTTCTGAAACAGATATTTCATTAAAGATGAAATCACTTATGAATGGAATGCCCTGTCTCTGACAAGCACAGTACTTTATGATCACGCTACAAACCCTATGTTCTTAAAACAAGGCAGTTATATTTACTTTTCGTAATTTATAAATTACCATTTATTGAACACATGTACTTGATGATAAATTCCATCAGGTCACCAAATTTGTTCAGATCCCTCCCTTTCTCTGTAGAGAAGAACAATTTGAAGTGTTTTTCTATTGTTTTTCTCATGTGAATCATATAATTGCACAGGCGTGATCTGCAGTCAGTATTATACAACACAGACCTCGCTCAGAGATTATCTGAGACTCGACCGATCCAGTCTGCTGTGAATGATCTGTTTGTTGAGTCTTATAGAGGGTTGAGAAGAGAAATGAGTAAGGAGAAGTGTGAGAGAAAAAGACAGAACAGAAATGTTTACCTTTTTTTGTTGGTGTTGTTGTTGGACCAGTGCCATAGGAATATATTTTAGGAGCGTAGTGTTGTTGGCAGAGACTATTTACACTAACTTCACCCACCAGTGTCTGACGACATTACGTTCTTCTCCCTTTTTCACATATCAGATCACAAAGGTGATTATTTTCAATAAAAATAAAGGAAATATTCAAAAAGTGGAAATAAAGTGCCTCATGGGTATTTAATAACAAAGTGTTTATCGGGTAAGTTTAGGGATGGCTTTTTTGTGCCAGTAAGGCTGCATCCATTTAATAACTTGTATAAATATGATCATTTACGCTCAATATTGTTATTGCATGCTGTTTTTTATTGCACTACAATACTGAGGTGCAAAAATCTGCCATTCAGCATCTAACTACTCTTTACACTTATTGTGAAGAAAATACTGCTATTTTTACATGGAAAAAAACAAAACAAAAAACCTTACTACGTGTACTGCGTTAGGCTAACCAAGACTTGTCATAGCACTTGCATGTTGTTGCTCTTTTGTTGGTTGTGATTGCTTCTAATGCACTCATTTGTAAGTCACTTTGGATAAAAGCATCTGCTAAATGACTAAATGTAATGTAAATAGAATCTATCAGTATTTGCATTAATGATATTTAAATAGAATATCGCTAAGAAAATACTTCTGTTTTGCACTTAGTGTGAATAGCATCTACTATCACTGGTATTTCCTCCCCCTTTTTGGACATATTCAATGATAGTACTATGTTTTTTTTTGTTTGTTTTTTGTTTGAACTGTATCATAGGAATACAAATTTTCATGTCCTTTTTATGTTTTATGTCCTTTTCCGTTTTATTGTTTTTTAACATTTTGACTTGGACATACCTTTTTTTGATACCTTTTCTTATTGACATTTACCATAACTATGAAATATGTATGCCATTTGTACTAAATTTAATGCGCCAAAGTGTTTACGGTACATTTAGTCATTTAGCATCAAAAGAGCAATGATATGCAAGTGCTATGGCAAGTCTCAGTTAGCTTAATGCAGTACACGTAACAAGTTTAATTATATAATAAATAAAAGGTAAAACCGATAGAATAGACAAAAGAATAGAGCAAGCTAGTGTTAGAGGCCTTTTATGCTTTTGTTAATTGTATAATAAATACAAAGGAAACAAATAGAATACAAAAAGATTAGAAAAGCTAGTTTGTTGTTTTTTTTTTTTTTTAAATAATAGTATAAGAATAGAGAGTGCTAGAGTTAGAGCGTCAAATAAAGATGGAAGAGATGTGTTTCTTGAAGATGGCTAAGGACTCAGTTGCTGGGATTGAGTTGGGCAGGTCATTCCACGAGGAGGGATAAGTTAATTTAAAAGTCTGTGAAAGTGATTTTGTGCCTTTTTGGGATTCACAATAAAGCGACGTTCACTTGCAGAACGCAAGCTTCTAGAGGCACATAAGTCTGAAGTCATGAATTTAGGTAAAGGGGTGCAGAGCCAGTGGGGGTTTTGTAGGCAAGCATTAATGCCTTTACAAGTTATTTGGAGTACCATGCAAATACCACAGTATGTGTAGCCTATATGGTAATGAATCAGTACCCATTTATATTTAAGATGAATGTTTATATTACCAGTGTACCACAGCATCGTTCTAGCACAGTATTTTTGTAAGACTAATGACTCATGACTGTATTCACATTATTACAGCAAACCACGAGAGAAGCATTTCAGACCGAAACGGGTGAATGGTAATGAGAATGAGTAAAGCTGTGGGTGGGAAATGCTGGGTTTTCACCCCACCGAGTTTGACTAAGCAAACAAACCCATTCTAAAGGTTTACATTTGAAGTTCAAGAGCAACAATTTTCCTTTTTCCCTCTTTAGTTCCTGCTTCATTTTCATAATTGCTTTTATAGCACGGAAAGCCCAGCTGGAGCTGCAGTATTGCTCCTGTCGTGTGTTTGTGTGTTTACTCTGAGTGGAATCAGGGATGCCATGTTGTCCAAGCGTGTTGTCAGACAGCAGAGACGTTTCATCTCGTGTTTACCGCGGTGTTAAACCTTTTGTGGTTTAGCCATGGTGCTGTGTGTGTGTGTGTGTGTGTGTGTGTGTGTGTGTGTGTGTTGTTAAAGCTCAAAGAGCAAGTGCTTTCAATCTCACGGTTGTAATTACATGAACGCAACAGGTTGTGACTTGTTTAAGTGCTCACGTTCATGCTCACGCACACACACAGACACACACATTTAGTAATTACTGGCGAGCAATGCCTTGACATTCTTCTCTTTATTTGAACTTGACTGTTTCATTAGTAGTTTGCCCTCTGGGCTCTGGTTAGTACATGAGAAGGAGGAGATGGAGTCTGATCCGTCAGTCATCTATACACAGATCATAAAGCAGATAGTACCTGAGGCAGAGCATGAGACAGAGAGAGAGAAAAAGAGACAGATTAGCACTTAAAAAAACAGACAGTTGTAATGGAGACACTGACAGAGTGAATTATAGATACTGTATACAGGGATGAGTAAAACTACTGTAATGACACAGCCTGAACACATCTTTGCAGTGGATCTGAATAGATATTTTAAGAGTGGTTCTCAACCTTTCTGACTCTGCCCATGCCCCATATACTGCAAGCGATAGATGTATAGATAGATATATATATAGAGAGAGTTATATGACTGAATTCAATCCATTTTTTACTTTTATAAACCGCAATTCTGTGTCTATGATTTGTTGTTGTTTGTTGCAGCTTGATCGAGTGATTTAAAACATGTCAGTTCATTTAAAAATGAGATGTTATAAAAAAAATAATAATTTAACAGTCACTTCGGTATCTTTAATGCTCAGTTGAATTATTAGACCGTCAGGTTTTATGTCACGGTGTCTTGGAAACATTTCTAAAACCAGGGAGTTTAAGACAAACCTGTCTAGACTAGACTGGGGTTACAAGGGTGCCGTCTGTTTTAATTTGGCATGAAATGGAAATTCACATAAACATCTTTTTTTTAATGCATGTTGTTTTGTCTTATTTCAAATGAGTCATGCACGCAAATATTATTTATTTATTTATTTTTTAAATCATATAATTCTTTCTTTGTTAAAATGACTTTGTTCTCTCTGGTCACGTGACTTCTCCACTCATTTAGTCTGCTTAAACCTTGCACCTTTCTTACGATCAATTACAAGCTCACAGTCAGATCTGCCTCATTCCTGCCCTGCTATTTTTTTTTTTTTCCTTTTTGATAATCCGTTTCACTCATTCATCACAACTTCTGTTAAATTGTGACTTTAAAGTGGAAGTTATTGGCCAAAGGAGCTGGAGTAAAGTGAACCCAGCTGCAGCGTTTAATTGAAACATTCACAAAAGTGACAAATATACACGTACTATGTTTAAACAGGACTGTGTTGCTTTCTTTCACAAATGTACTGTAGCATAACAATACGTTAGTAGTATCTGACGTTCTATGGAGTATTGCGTAAGCTATGTAGTTTATGTAGTCTGTGGTAATGATGTAGTACCATGGGGTATGTGAAAGAAGAATAAATACAATCACTTTTTATGTTTTATATGACTGAAACTGCTGCTGGAAATGACAGCTAAAACCGTAGATATGGTCACCCACTCAATACCTGACAAGACAAGTGACAAACATCATTAAAATGATTGATAGCTGATTGAATTTGTAGAGTGTAGTCCTAACAACGGCAAGTTTGAGACTTGGATTTCCAAGGAAAGGCTGTTTGAATTTTGAAAATAAAGTCAAGATGTAACCACAAGCCATAATACTGTTACACAGAGCAGTGAGAGCACTGTGATTTAGTGTTGTGTGAGTAAGCCTGGTTTCTGGTTTAAAGGTATTAAAGCCAGTTTAAGTCCTGAGCTACAGTATTTTGAATGTAATCTTTCCTTCTCAATTCTCATCATGTCACAGAAACTTCTCTCTCTGTATCTGTATCTCTCTCTCTCTCTCTCTCTCTCTCTCTCTCTCTCTCTCTCTCTCTCTCTCTCTCTCTCTCTCTCTCTCTCTCTCTCTCTCTCTCTCTCTCTCTCTCTCTCTCTCTCTCTCCCTATATTTAACCTTACCTCATGAATCTTTCAGCTCTGCCCTTGATTGCAGAAGGCACTTCACGTCCGCTAGCATTTATGTTGACGCTAACAGGGATCACTTTGGAAAGGATGAATAAGACATAAGCACCAAGGCGCACACACTCTCACTCTCACACACACACACACACACACACACACACACACACACACACGCTCTCACACACGCTCTTAGCAATAATCACAGGTATGTGCAGATACTTTCATGTTCGACAACATCTGTTAAACACTCATTAACACTGTTCCTTCTTCACCTGCAATATAGCTATAAATATTTTTTTGTTTGTTTTTCATCCATTTGGTTGACATCTGGCTGTGTGTGTGTGTGTGTGTGTGTGTGTGTGTGTTTAAACGTTTGCTCTTTCTGAAAAAAGTCTCTTGTCTTCTCCAATATTGCATAATACAGTAAAACCAGTAATGTTGTGAAATAATAAAATTAAGCAACAATTTCTATTGTAATATATTTGAATCATTTAAAAAAAAACATTGTGCTGCTTTATATTTTTGTGGAATCCATACATTTATTTTCAGGAAAAAATAAATATCTTTTGTAACCTTATCAATATTTACACTGCCTCTTTTAATTAATTAGTGTTCTTGCTGAATAACATTTCTTAAAAAAAAAATAAAATCACTCATTTTTTAAAAGGTTTTCCAACTAGTTGAACACAAGGAGGATAGACTTTGTGTCTTAATGAATGTTTTCTCCTAATCAACTATTTTCTGATGTTTTGTTTTTTAAATGTTTAAGTGTTACTTTTGTGGGGTTGCATTTAGACATGGTTAATGAAGTCTTGTCGGTTTAGCTAGTAAAGAAGCCTAATGGGGACACCAGCCAAACATGCTGGAAAACAACATCCTAAATGCAACATATGCTGGTGAGCAGCCATGCTGTTCTTTTCAACATGGCAGTGCTTTACGGGGGAATATTCTCTGTAGGAGAGCTGGAGAGAGAATAAAATGTAGAGGAAGAAGGATAGACACAGAGACAGAAGGGAGGAGGGTTTTATTAGCCCTTGTTGATCATTGCCAGGGCAGAAACAGGCTTGTTTAGCCCCCACCTAATCATTTCCTGGAATCCTGCACCCCACACACAGGAAGCTACTACCAGTCTCGCTTTCCGCTTGCTGAACAGAACAGGAAACATATAGCTGCAGCAGAATGATGGCTGCTATAAATCCTTGTTCATTCATTTCCCCCTCTCTCTCTCTCTCTCAGGAGCTGGCATGGTTTGTGTTTGTGTGGCAGCATGCTGTCAGTTCTCGGTAATGACAGGAATTAGCCCTGAGGTTTACTGCCTATAGGTTGCATGGCTCTCATTGCTAAAGCACTGCCAGTGAAATCAGGCTTGTATTTTGAGAAATTGTTCAAGAGAAGTTTGACTGAAATGTGCAGCTCCAGGTATCAAATATTCAGCAGGTCATTCAGGAAAACAATAACATGTGAGTGTTGCTGACTTTGTAGCGGTAGGCTTTGTTTCAGAACAATTTTACTTACATTCTTTGATTTTTAAAAAAAAAAAAACTATTTTATATTTATATTAATTTATATAATTAAAAAAAATATATTAACATTTTATTTATTAGATTTTTTTATTCATCTAAATAATTATTTTCTTTCTTTCTTGATTGCTATATTTTTCTTTAGAATAGAGTACTTTTATTGTAGTGATATAAATAAATAATTAAATATAACTACAATAATATAATCCTAATATAATGTTTTCTTTCTTTATTTTTTGTTTAAATTTATAAAAAAAAATTATATTTATATATATATATATATATATATATATATATATATATATATATATATATATATATATATATATATATATATATATATATATATATATATATATATATATATATATATATATATATATATATATATATATATATATATATATATATATATATATATATATATATAATTTTTTTTATAAATTTAATAAACAAAAAATAAAGAAAGAAATATATATATATATATATATTCTGTCACCCTGACTCCCATAATTGGACAAAAAAAAAAAAAACACCAATAATTTTGGTTGTTCCCATGCTAGTTTGGAGCAGGTCTAGCTGATGGACCGGCAAAGCCTTTGAATTCCCAAAGTAAACGGGCGAGATTGGTTTACTAAATAAGTCCTTCTGGTTAAACAATGGGAACGACTTTTGCAGGCTCCAGCAAACTAGCCTGGGACCAGCAACCGAAACATATGCTGGTTATAGCGCCGTTGTTCATTTGAGCATGGTTGCATGGTTATATATACACAAGGAGAGCCAAATGGTTTGCTGCATTGGGATCTTTTCAGCTCTCGCTTTAACTTGTGACACTGGTTTCATTTCAATGGGTCATTGCACAGCCATTGAGATGGAGACTAGCACCGCTTTGAGAGCGCTCAGAGGAGACGGCATGAAGCGATATGAGTGTGACCGCTACATCTGTGCACGTTCTCTTCCTCCGTTATTGCACTCCTGTGTCATATTTATCCCACATTAACCCTCAACTTGAAACAGGTTTACAGAGTCCAGGATCCTTATTACGACGCTGACCCTAATTTGTGCTGTAAAGCTTTCAGAGACCCTTAGCACACACTCATATTTTCTTGAAGTTATTGCATCCCTGGCAGTGGATAACTCTCTCATGTCATAAATATTGCAGGCTCGGTGAGGTGAAGGCCAGCTTCAGTCAGGATATTACTATCCTTTTAGCTGGAGCTTACCATGGAAAGTGCACAAACACAGAGAGATTAGAGGAACAACAAAACCCTGTGCTGGAATTAAACGAATAGCAGGATGCAGTTGGTTGCCACAAAATCGTTTTCATTTTTTATAACTGATCAGGTTATGAAAATGAATGGAAAGCAAATTTACAGTATGAACGGAATGGAAACAAGTATTTTCATAAATTCTTAAAATGTTTAGTACTTGTATCATGCATTTGAGGAGAGACTTCTGTTCTACAGTAAGTAGAAGAAGATTTACTGGTTCACAAGATTTCATGCACGCATTTTTTTTTGATAGTGCACCAGTTGCAATCCTCACTTACTACATTATTACTAAATGAAAACATATGATGTTGTTTTAGTGCCATGTTTAACAAAATAAAATAATAATTTGATAAAGTTGTTCGTTAATTAGGTGTGTGTGTGTATATGCTTGATTGAACTGACTGATTATGCAATTTAAACTCCAAATGTGTGAATCATTTTAGCAAAAAGGCACTTAATTGTTGCTGTACAGTAAGTGATTTCTTTATACTGGTAAATAGATAACACGGTCATCTCAAAACAGTGTAAATCCATGTTCACACAAAGAACTATAACGATAAGTATTTTAGTGTTCACTTTAATGCATAACATTGTAATTATTATAAACGCAGGCTGCAGTTTTGTTGTCTGTCACTTTAAGTGTTCAGGATGAATTCTGATTGGCAGTCAATCATCTTCTGAAATGTGAATGGGCCTTATTTCAAAATCTCATAACAAAATTTCATAATAACTTTTTATTTTTTTCTTTGCAATCAGTTTAGCTTCCATTCTACCCATATTACTGTAAAAGTTTTTTTGTTAGTTTTTACAGGCTGTTGAAAGAGGTGAAGTTGTAAATAACGTGGGCCTGGCATTTAGTTCTGTAATTGTGAAATGAAAAGTGAGTTAGGTGTGTGTTTGGGTGTCTGCGTGTGATCCTCTTCACTGTGTTGTTATGGAAAGAATAAACAAGCCAGAGACTGATAGAGGAGATATTATCTGACCCCTTCATCCTGAATGCTGCGCTGTGCTTCACGCATCTTGGTTTTCATCTGCTTTTGATTCCGATCTTCAGGGGAAAAGGATTTTCTGGAAAGGACTTGTAAATTCTGAATGGTTGCACTGATTTGATTTGGAGATCCATAAGTCAATGTAAGTGCAGCTCATGAGAATGTGTAACCAGTGCTGCCAAACCCACACTCCACCTACAGCAGATGACAGCTGGAGCGTTCTAGCCATCTCTAGTTACTGTCAGGAGAATAATCGCTCAGTGCTCTCGCAAATACTCTGAAAAAAACACTCAAAATAGGCAAGAATGTCAACATATTGTTCCTTCATAAACTGTTTGATATTTCTGCGCCAACTGTGCACACTTGATTGACACTTTGCTTGCATAATTTCAAAATTTTATTGCAGAGAAGTGTTTATTTGTTTCTTATTCTTTATTTGTTTACTATAGTGTTTTGGGTTTTTTTGCATTTAAACTTGTCTGAGCGTATCTTTTGTCATAGTAGCCAGACCTTCTTTTTCTTAGTTTACAGACATGATGTAAACACAGTGATGAAAGCTGAAATTTCCCACCAAAACAAACCTGAAAATTCTAAATTAAATAAGGCTTGAAAACATTTTTAAAGACATTCATTCATGCATGCATGCATGCATGCGTTCATTCGTTAATAAAAACATTCTTTAAACATTCATTCATTCATTCAAACAAACAAACATTTTTTGAAAACATTCATTTGTTCATAAAACTTTTTTTAAAACATTCATTCATTTGTTCAAACTTTTTTCCTGAACAGTTGCACAATTGTGAGTGTGATTCACTTGTAAACATCAGTTCGACAAACCCGAAGTTAATATTAAATACCTTATTTTCCATAAAAAACAAAAAAAACCCTGTAATGCGGAGATTGTCAAGCCGTGAAAGTTTTGGGCGGATGGAGTTTTGATTTTGCAGTTTTGAGTGATGGATTGGAATCTGACAGTGGCAGCGGTGGTTCTGGCAGTCATTCTTTGACAGAAGAGGAGAGTGAGAAAACAAGAATTGGGGGTGAAAAAACAGAGGAAAACCAACTTGACTGTGTGTGTTTTTCTCTCGTTCAATCTCCCTCCATGACAGCTTGTCGACGGGGAGACTTCCTGCCTGGTAATTGGAGGAGAAGCAACTAATTAATCACGTTTAAGTACCATCTCAGTCACCACGACAACCAGAATCTTACAGGAGCCTCTGCCTGACATGGATGTAATTGAATTAGATGAACCCGAATGCTGTTCCTTTTGGATGCTGCTGAGATGAGTGTGTGCGATTCGAGGACGGCTGGGTAATTATAGCGCTGTTGGAAATGATGCCTCACTTTCTTGACCTCATTCTGAGCACTGCTTTTGTTATGTTTGGAGTTCATTTTTTGATTGCTTTAAATAGTTTTTGGATTTTTGATAACACTTCTTACAAAAAAAGTACCAAAAATATCATGGTATTCCCATGTTGTTTTGGATATTGACATGTTGTTTGAACATGTACCATGGTACTATCATGTTTTCACGTGTGTGATTAGAAGATAATAAAGAAGGTAATTATAGCATTTTTAGAAATGATGGCTCACTTTCTCGACACTTGAAATTATTTTGGTATTTTAGAAGATGCTACTTACGAAAAAGTACCCTGATGATTTATTTATTTTTATTTTTTTGACATTTACATGCCATGCCGTGCTGTGGTATTACCATGTTTTTTTTTTTTTTTTTTAGACCTGAAAAATTTTGGGGCATCTAACACGGTACTACTATAGCATTCTTGAAAATGGAATTTCAGTACCATGTTACATTTCAGAGTACCATAGTATTACCATTACTGTACGACATGGTGTTTGCATGGTACTTCAAGGTGCTCCATAGAATGCCATGGTGTTACTATGGTATAAAATCAGGATATCACCATAGTATTTGTCCAGAAAATGAACCAGTACATGTTCATATAGCATGATAATGCTTCAAAAGCATATTACCTTGATGCATTCAGTATACCCCCAAAAACACAGCATTACCACGATACGTGCATGCACAAAAATATTATTGCTATGGTACACTTCTAAAGAAGTCTGCATTACTGTGTCCAAAAATATCTTCTATACAAAGTCCAATACAAAATTAATGGCATACCTTAATTTAAAAAAAAAAAAAAAAAAAAGCCTTACCATTCATGTATAATGTAAATGTCCATAAAAGATGGTATGACTTGAAGATGAATCGCGTAATCAGATTTTAATATCTGTGTGCCCGTGCATCTGCGTTACATTGTATGCTTTTGTATTAGTTGCAGAATGTGTGCTATCTAATTGCTTATTAAATATTGTATGTTGGAGAAAGTCTCAACATGATACAGAATGATTAGAAGTCACTTCCTGAGCTCCTTAATTCTGTGAATATTAAAGTTGGTTATGATATCATTTCATCTGCCATTAACCTCATCCTCAAATCACTATTGGAGGATATGAAAAGGCGATTTGAAATCGTTTAAAGCATTATGACTCATGTTTTATTCATTAAGGAGTTGATTAATGTACTCGCTCCATCCCCAGTGATCACCTTATGTGCAGGCTAGAGGACAGTTTTTATACAAGATGCTGAATTAATAATAAAGCAATTTCCTGTTGGCCTGTCATGTTCCGTTCATGGCGTGGGGAATGCTGCTGCTGATATTGATGTTCATTTTTGTTGGGGACACACACGCGGGTAAATACAAATCACCGGCAGCATGCTGATCTGATTTATGGAGCACAGAGGCGCTTTTTTTCTTTCTCCATTTGTCACGGCCCCTTTGCAGATGCTCTTATCTAAAGCAACTTACAAATGAGGAAAGTCATTTAAAATAAGATGCACAGTGGCAGTGAATTTGTTAAAAACAAGTTATTAAAAAAAATGCTGTGAAAAACTGCTTTTCATATTATTTTATTTCTGAATATAAAAAGTCGTGTTTATAAAAAAATTGATTCTGTAATGTTTGTTCATTATAATAATAATTATGCTCACCGAGGCTGCATTTATTTGATCAAAAATACAGAAAAAAACAGTAACATTGTGAAATATTATTAAAATGCCTCTTCTATTTGTAATATATTTTATTGAATATAATTTAAAATGCAGTTTTCTCCTGCGATGGCAAAGCAAGTTTCAGCAGCCATTACTCCAATTTCTTTCTAATATGCTGAAAGTGTTTTCCGTCACTTTAGATCAATTCAATGCATCCTTGCTGAATAAAAGTATTCATATCTAAAAGATGAAGATTTGAGATCTAGGGCCTGTGTCCTCAGTGCAATCAGAGTATGTGCTCTTGTTATTTGCTGACGGTTTAAAAAATGATCAATGATTATATTATTACATTTAAAGCTGTTTTAATAAGGCTAAAAGTCTGGCTGCCAGTGTAGATGTGTATTTTATTGCGTACTGTGTTGTATTTGAAGTGTATTTGTTGCCGTCTGTCCATTTAGCAGCTGTAGTTGCTGGCAGGACACGCTGGGTTTGGTGCCAGTACTATACAGATCTCTCACTCTCTGTCATTTTTTCTCTCTCGCTGTCACTCTCTCTCAGTCTGTTGTTGATGGATGAGTTTATAATGCAGAAATAACTTACTGAGCAAAAACACTGTCAGACTGATAAGTGGCATAAACAGGAGGACTGCTTTAGTTTTCTGCATGTTGCTTGGAGTCTCATTAGCTCATATACATTAAAGTGATATACAAATGCTCCATGAACCAGCTTGAACATCACTTATAAAAATACTTTGATTTTGATATTACCAGGCCTCTATCTTGTATCAGTGGAGGCTCCGAGATCTTACATATCTCTTCATCAGCAAACAATGAAGAGGAGTATAGCTAAAGCACTTCAGCGAGTCTGTATACTGATCAGCCATCTCATTATGCTGGCATCGTACTTGGACCAATTAATCCATTTAATTACTAAGCTCTTAGAATAATGGACTGCAGAGTTTGACAATTAAATGATTATCTAAGCAATCCAGTCTCATTATTAAGTTTAAATCTATGCTTCGGCATTCAAGCTAGCATGCATGCCTTGTAAATGAAGAGCTGGGGCATGGTGTTAATCAAACAACCAAGTTTTAAGGGCCAGGCTCACACTCGTCCTTTGAAATCCCCCTCGTTTCTTGACCTCCTTCTTTTCCAGAGTACATGTTCTCCTGCAGGTGGCACAGATCTTTCCCCTCCTGCCGGCTGGAGCTAATTACCAGCGTTAGCCTGCGGTTAAGTGGCTCCCTGAAGAACCGCCGCCGTCCAGAGTTTCTCTTGATTATTGGGAGTGATCAGAAGACAGAAACAGGGAAAGTCGAGAAGAGGGGCTCTTTTAGGCTTTTGGAATGATTTATTTTTTTTCTCCCATTTTCTGCTTAACAGAATCTTTCCAGTGAGTTTTTTAGGAGTTTATGTCTTTCAGGTGCACATACTCCCCCTCACTTCTGATTTGTGAGAATCAGTGCATCTACTCATTAGGAAAGGAAATGAAAAAAGGTGTAACTTTGGGTTTGGTTTCAGTCGTAAAACTTGTCAGTAATGTTTTTTTTCTCCCGTACCACAGTTGCATTTGAATTGGGGACATTAAGACACAATTTTCCTTAAAGCTGCTTTGAGATCATTGATATAATGAAAAGACCTATACAAATAACTCTTTGAAATGACTGTAAGTAAAAGTGACTTTTTATTCCTTTTTTTGGTCATTGTTTGGGATGCACCGATTTGATCATCCAATTAGCTGATAAAAGCAGTTATCTGCACCATTGGCCAATAGCGATTTAAACAAGGTTGATTATATCATGTCAAGAAAAACGTTTCTGACTGCAATGTGTGTGTCAAGAAAATGTCTTTTGTCCATTTTAACACAAAATGTAAACGGTAAATTTGGGCTTTGCTGTTAATTTTAACCTCTAATAATGTATTAAATGAGAGAGTTCTCTGTATAGTTTACAACATTAGTTGGAAGAGTATTTTTATTTCAAATGAATTAATTGCATCCAAAATAGTTTGTTTACATAATATGTGTGTAAATATAAATACACACACATACATGCATATATGTAATATATAATTTATATATTTTTTATACACCACTGATGCTGTCATTTGTGCTAAAGGATCCCCGACCAAGTATTGAGTGCATAAATGAACATACTTGAACATAAACTGTTTTGCAAATCCTTTTTTGATCAATTTTAGGAAATATTCTAATATTTTGAGATTCTGGATTTTTGACTTTCATGAGCTGTAAGCTCTAATCATAAAAATGAAATATTTTACTTTACATGTAATGAATCTAGAATATATGAAATTTTCGCTTTTAAGTTACAAAAAAATGTATGTTTTCCTTAAGAAAACCAAATTATTGGCTTTGACAGATGTCATTTTGAATGGCCTGTTAGTATCAGCTATTAACTATCAGTATTGACTATTGGTATCAGCGGAGAAATGTAGTATCGTTTCATCCCTAGTCATCATTTTTTTTGTTTTTGGCTATGCATTGCTGCAGGAATCAATCCTAAAACCCGGAAATGGGTTAGCATTTTTTTTTATTTTATTTTTTTTAACATGTCTTGAAAAAGCCAGTTGCTAATAAGCGTCTCAAAAAAGTTAATAAATGTTGTGTTTCCATTGAAAAAAATCTTATTGGCTTCTGAGTTGGCCTACAAAATGACGTCATCCCTACAGAACTCTATAGACGATTATTTGTATGTTCAGTCTTTTCAGGCGCAGGCCAGATCTGAACTTGTATAACCCACATGACCATCACAAGTCATCACGTCTGGAGCACATGGAGCCACGGCTCCGACTTAAAACGATAGTTTGGAGACAAATAAGATTCAGAGACAAATTCAATCCTGCAAATGTGCTTTGTGCCTTCTGTCAGGCAGGGAAGAGCAGAAGGGTGAAGTGCATGCTGGGTAAACGAAGCATCTGAGAAAAACGATTCTCTCAGATGGTTTATTATGTTGTCAGATTCATCCTACACGTTTACACAATGTCTCACAAGAGAGTTTGTTTCACCTTTTTGCTCTTTTGCCAGCAGCTGAAAGTGCGTGTGCCTGCTATGAAGCTAATCAGTTTCTCTGCTTCCTCACCAAATGTAGGAGCTGTATAAACATGTCTCCCTGCAGGAAGTGAATGGATTGCTTCTTATTAAAGCACGCAGACAGACACACACACCTTAGTAGCTCTTGAGAAAAGCCAGGCCTTGCAAGGCATGTTTAAATTTATGGTAGCCTTGAAGAGTCCAGCATTTCCTCTGATGAAGATGCATGTATTCTGGCAGTATTTCATTAACTGTTCTGTTAGTTTTTAATAATATAACTGCAGCCTTTCTTGTTGTTTTAAGTTGAAACTTTGCTGCAGTCTTTACGTTTACGTTTACGTAGTAAACTGTATATGAATATACTAATGAGAGGCTGATTAATCAGTCAATGTTTGTCTGTTTTTCTATGTTTGGCTACCCACTTTGAGAACACAAAATCGTCAGTATATTTATGGATATATATATTCTTAATATTCACACTTATTCTCGTGTTTTTGGTGTTAATGTAATTTAAATTTTTTAAATTGTCATTTTACATTTTCACGACACCTTTTCTGGCCAGATGAATTCACAATAACAGTGTTATCTTAATAATGAAAGACAATTTGGGGAAAAAAAAAAAATATATATATATATATAATATTTTATGATGGATGGCAACCGGCATTAAACTACAATACTGCTACGTGTAAACCAGATAGTTACTGGATTATTTACAATATTATCTTGTGTAGTATTAACATTGTATCTATATTTGATTTTTTTTTAAATATCACTAATACTGGCATTTAAAATTTACAGTATGTTTTCCCCCTCTTTTCAAATCTTTTTTTCATGTTTATAGGCTCATAATCCATTTGTAAACTGTGTAAACATTAAAAACATTAAAAAAAATGTTTTTTTTGGATAATAGTTTAGTTATGTGTTTTTCACTTGTTACTTGAATATAGCTGTGTTAGCTGACATGGCGATCAATCAACCATTTTTTCCAACGTAGACACACTTCCTATTGAAAGTTGGGGAAGCTGGGTCTGAACATATGGAATGGCTGGGCTTTTTAAATGGCTAAAGCGGAGAACCATGCTTGCTGTTGCTGTTTGGTGTCAGATGGCTTTGGCAGCTCTAAAACAAGCATTGTTCATTTAATTTTTGAAGTTGTTAATCTGTTGTATTCCCAAGAACTCCCTTCACCCACCATTGGGCAGCCACACAGACAATCCCACCCCAAGCCCGTGTGTGCATTAAATCGGCAGTGGGCCATTCTGCTCTCTAGATTCTGCTTGTTTGCCATTCATAGTGTAATTTCCTCTCCTGCCGTGGTGTCAGTCAGGTGTAATGGTGAGCACAGGTTCTGATGATCTCTCGTGCTGGAGGGATTTGGCCTCTGGCCTGCTTCTCTCGCTGTGACTCAATCTCCACAGGTCCTCCTACAGAGGCGCATTGCCAAGAGCTTTCTGTCATACATAATAGATAGCCCTTAACCTTACATCTCTCTCATCTCTCCTTCACGTCTCACTCGCTCCCATTTCTCTCTCTCGCCTCGTCTCTCTCCTGCGTACAATTAAACAAAGGCCTCTCTCTCATGTAGAGAGGCCCACTCATTTTCTGCTGTGACACTTAGACTTATTCATAATTGCCTGCTTTGAGTGAATAGAAAACACTCATCAGGTGTGCTGGTCTTTTCAGCATGTGGTGTGCCTTCGTTTCTGTTATTTGCTTGCACTGACACGCAATTTCAGAGTTGTTAACAAAGCATCCATTATCCAATTTCTAGCATTTTCTCAAACTAAAAAGATAGGACTTAAACCTAGATTTAATTCATTTAATGTGTCACCTTGTGCAACCAAACATTTATTCCTCTTTGTTTGTTCTCTCAAAGGTTTGGGATGTTCACGCGGCACCACATTTAAATTTGTATTCAGATATGACTCTTGCTGTTTGTTTAGGCTAGTTATCATTCAGAAGTGCGGTCGTATTAATCACTTAAACATCAGTGTGATAAAGTATGCGTGGACTTGGTTTGGTGGCTTAGTAATACAACAATATTTCAGCTAACAACCAGATGTGTTTTTCCCGCTTTAAAAGATCCAAATTCTACTTGTCAGTGGATAGCTAACATTTTTATTATTATTATTTGTGAATTTTAAGATCATTTTTGTGTAAAGTTACATTTTCTTTTAAGCAGGTTTGTGTAATCTCATTTGTCTCATTCAACTGTATTTTGTAAATATCATTATTTAAAAACCAGTTGATCACTAATTATATAATGCGCAATATATTCGCACCATATTGAGTTTAGACTAATATTACAGTTTCGATAATGGTTTATTATTATCATCATCATTATCAGTTAAAAACTCATAAAAAAAAAAAACATAATTGGTAGGTATACATAATTGGCACCTTACTGATATTCAGCTGATAATAAACACTTTTATAATTATACATTTTTATATTTTGTTAATTGCTCCTCTTTTTACATTTAGATTACCTTTGCATTGAATGCTCAGTTAATGTTGGAAAAATAAAACAATTTAATAAATCGGTTTTCAGTGTTTATTTTATATTTGTTTAGTCAAAATAGTACAGAATTTTGATAGCGGCCGTTTATTGGTTAATGCTATAACATCAAAATAAATGTCGCCGTATCAAGTCAGAATTTTTAGATCATTGCTAATTTTCGTGTTTTTGAGTCAAATGTGTTTTTGCTACCTGTCTGAGTAAAACAAGGCTTTATAGCAATATATTTGAATTCTCAAACTGTTTTAGTGGATTCCTCACATTTATTTGAAATGCTACGTCTTAAAACACTAGGTTTAGTGCGAGTTTCGTAGTGTGCAGCTGAATTCAGTCAGGAGCATCAGCAGGTCACCTTCTTAGATACACACTAAACGTCTGCTTCTGACAGCCGCTGGATATTACAGCGTGGCAGCCCAGCAAGTGATCATCCAAGATTCATAATTTAAGAATGAAACAACCCTTTCTTTATGAGATTGACTTTGGCATACGTTCAGATGTAATAACGATAAATGGCAGGCTGTCTTGGCTTTCGCAGCGCGAGGAACCGGAGGCTGCGTGGAAGTGTTTTCACTGCACCCCGGGGTGCCGCTGCACGCTGTTGGAGAACCACTGCGCTATGACATCATTGCTGATCAGAATTTTCCAACGCGGCGATGTCGACCGCCTGAAATGTACTACAGCTTTTTGGAGGACAATTTCATTTTGACTGCTGTATGAGAGAAGCTGTTTAGCTGGGAGGTTGAAGATGTGAGAGGAATGGGATTTTTTCCCTTCTCCCTTGAGAAGAGTTGAGCTCCTGTATGAATAAATTGTACACAGGCACAGAGAGAGAAGAGGTCAAAGGTGATATTTCCCCAGAGCAAGCTATGGAAGATATGAGAGGGATATGGATGGTTGATGTTTCCTGAGGTGAAGATTTGCCTTAAGTAGCTCTTCTCTCAGGGAGACACACACACACACACACACACACACACACGCTCACAATGAATGTGCCACTCAACCGAAGGGCTCGTTGCACTTGTTTAACCTTGTAATACACATGTTTCTGTCAAGCTTAATTGAAGGGGTGAGCTATTATTATCTAAAACAATCGAATGTCATTAAGTCAAAGGAATCAGATTAAAAATAGTACGTTTCTGATGATGTTACCCTTCAGAGAAGGATGTATGTAGCATTGGATAATTGAGATTCATTTATAATATGTTGGCTGAATGGCCTCTTTCTCTTATGTAAGTTATGGTAAGTTTCCGTAGTTAAAGATTTTCTCTAGTGGCCAGAACTGCACTTTAGCTTGACATTTACAATACAATTGTTTTGCAATCAAAAAATATTTACATCCTACTTCAAGATTTATATATTTGAATTGTATATAAAATATGAAATCTATTTCAGGTTTATTATTTTGTTATATATGTTAAGACTGTGTAATCCAAATGGATTTAAATTGTATATGTGCATTTACATTATAATAAGTTAGCAGATTCTTTACAAGTGAGGATAATAGAAGCAATTAAATCAACAAGTGGGCAGCGATATGTAATGTTGTGACAAGTCCTAGTTAGTCTAACACAGTACATGAAGCAAGTTTTGCAAGTAAGATCTAAAATTTAGGCCTACCTATTTTTTGGGGTGTAGAATTATCATCTGCTACATTGACTTGTAGCTTTATACGATCAAGATGAATCAGAAATGTATCAGCTTTCAGCCCTGCCTCACTCATTATACGTACATACATACATTCAGTGAGTTTTAATATCTTGTTAGGTCTGATTTGTTGAAAGATGATGATCTTCGCACAGCTTGTTAGATGAGCCCATTAACATCGAGTTTCAGCAAAACACTCCAAGAGAGTCATGAGTCAGAGATTTGTCATCAGCAGGCCTAATTAGTCAAATATGTTCTCAGACCTTCCAAAATATGACACTAGTCAACAAACTGGAAAGGCACCCAGGCTTTTGCACGTGTCAAATGGAATGTATTTTTTGTATTTAGCAAATAAATAGGAGCTCTGCATTAAGATTTATGGAAACATATGAAGCTGCTGTGCACCACCCGTCTGGATTTTTGTTACTTCTTGAAGTTCCATAGATTTAGTCCGAGGAAATTTAGCCACTGCTATCGTTCATTTGGATTAACTAATAGTGATTCTTAAATTAATCTTTTAGTCTGTACAGTTTTCTGTTTATGCATGAATTAAATATTATTCTACTGTACCTCCCATCAAAAATCACAATAAGCTTTGCGCAAAGTGTTGGGTTTCAAATTATATCAATTTTATCATGAAATTCAAACATAAATACCATTTAATTTGGTGTGACAGATGACTGTTAGGGTTGTGCGATATTCACAAAAAATAATATCTTGATTATTTTCTGGGATTTTATTGATAACGATAATTAGATGATATTTTGCTATATGTTATTGTGCTGGTATCTTAAGGACTGTCGTGGACAGCTGACTCCTAAAGTTTTTGATATTCTTCACAATCTGTGTGGTGGTCAGTTCAAATAAGTTTAAACTAATTCTTAAATTTTTATGGGAATTTTTACCTTTAAAAAGCCATTTATTCTAAAAGTGTCCATTATCGTTTGAGTCAGATTTCTTACATTTAATCAATGAATTAGAATAATAAGACTTTTGGGCTGTTACCAAGCAAATGAAATCAGTATCAACAAAATTCATCTTTGCAATGCAGAGAAAACACAGAAGCTGCATCTGAAATGGCATTTAGATGCATATACACACTGTTTAATGCATGACATGAATGCATTTAACCTGCAATTACAAATGCATGAATCATCTTTTGATATATTAAACACAAAATGTTAAATACTGATATTTGAAATTATTTAAATAATAAAAGATACTTAAAATGATACTTTGAATATGAAATTAAAACCGCCAGCAGGTGGCAGCAAGTCGCTGTTAATAAGTGACTCATTACGATTGAACCGAATCATTCAAACGGTTGATTCATTCAGGAACGAAACGCCATCATGTTGCTCAGAGACGGAAAACAGCGCTGTGGCTGTGTTTTGAGTGATTTTTGTTGTCGAAATAAAGCAAAAACAGGAAATAAGGTGTCTAAAACGTAAGTCTCTTAATTAACTGCTTGTTTATTGACCTGAAAAAAAAAAAGTAAAAAAAAAAAAAAAAAATCAGTATCACATTTGTAATCATGGTAATTTTTGGAGCGTTATTTTTCGTTACTCTTCGTGTGAAATTGATTAACGAGGCTATATGAAGTGGTATAAATAACCTATATACATTTTATTTTGTGATCATTATAAATGTAGTGAAAGTGCAGTGACAGCAAAGTTTTGAGTGAAAGAACACACTTCGCATAATAAATGCGTGCACTCTGTAGGTGTGTTTTGAATGGTTTTTGCAGAATACTTGATAATGTCAAATCGCACATCGTTAAAACAACAATTACGATATTATAGCAGACGATATATATCGCACACCCCTAATCTATGTGCCTCAGAGCCAATCATCTTGATTTGTTTACTTCTAGTTGTAGCACCAAACAAAAATGAATAAGTATCAGAAGGTATGTTGAAAGATGTTGAATGTATCATATCTAATCACTCAATCAGTGTCGCAACTGCATTGTGTTGCAAGATGTCAAAAAACAGCTTGTAAAAAATAATAACAAAAAAAACATTACATTTACCTCAGAAAAGCCACATTAGTTAGCTCGAAAAAAAAAATCTAGAGATCTATATTTTTACCTGTTTGTGATCTTTATATTACTTAGTGTATGTTTGAATGAATCTGTCATGAGAACAAGTTTTTTTTTTTTTACAGCTACTGTGTAAATGCTTATGTCAACAACAAAATCGAGTAGGAACATTATTACACAATTAAATATATAACCTCTTTGTTCAGTTTAAATGCTTATATGCAACTCAAATAGCAATTGAATTGAATTAATAATTGTGACCTTTAATCTTATAGTAATGTGGCACAGTTCCCTGTATAGTGTACAGCTTTAGTTGAGAGACAGGCATCGCCGGATGAATGATTTTCAATGAACATTGTGAAGACTAGCCTTGTGGAGCATTCAGGAGAACTGACTCTCTCCAAACACCAGATCATGGGTTTCACTAAGGATGAGTGCAGTTATATAAGACTTAGGCAGTTTGACAGTAATAGCCCTAAAATCTGACCTTGTTTTTTAGGCCAGATTGTTTTGCAGTGTCACTGTCATTTTGCTCTGAGCTCAGTCAGTCCTCACTCTCAAGAACCTCACAGCAGGAAGCAAGCACAGTGCAGCAGGAAGCAGTTATCGAGTCACTGGAGGACGCCACACTGGGCTGTTCAACTCAAGCCAAGCATGGGCTAAATTTGCCCAGTGCTCTGATTCCTCTTAAAGCAACAGTACATTTATGTAAGAAGAGTAATTAGTAGAGGTTTCAAGACTTGAGCTGGATGTGGCAGAGAGGAGAAATGCATTCAGAATGTGCAGTTCAGGAAAGCGATGGTTCTTGGGTTTAACTCTTGACTTTTAAAAAATTCAATTTCAATTTGCTTCGCTTTAGTCTTCAGGGTTTTTTATATCTGGATATACAACAGTAAAGATGTAAATGAAGAGTAAAGAACTGTGTGAATGTAAGAATCACTCTGATGTTTGAGATGTGATGGTAACAAGGCCTGTCCCACCGGAGCCATCAGCTGCGAGTAGTAAATGTTCCATCTGGTTCTGCTGCAGTAAATGACACCTTGCCGTTTATTAAAAAGATGAGTGGAGTTTATTAAATGTATTAAATTGCCAGTTTGGGAATCATCGCGTTTCATCGGGCTCAAAGTGGTTGATAGGGTAGTCTGAAGTGATTTCTGCTGTAATGAGTAGAATCAAATAAATGGATTCTTGTTCATGAAGATACTTTTAATGTTTTCATAAAATACATACTTTTGAAAAAGATGAAAAAGAACAGCTTTTTGGATGTAATTTTTTATTTAGATCTTAAGTAGATTTTTAGGATCATAAATGCTTATTTTTAAGAAAAGTATTGGATAAAAAATATCTAATGTATTAGTTAAGTTAAGTTAAGTCGTGACGTATTGTCAAGTATTGTGACCCATACTCGAAATGGTGCTCTGCATTTAACCCATCCAAGTGCACACACACAGCAGTGAGTAGTGAACAGACACAGACACAGACACAGACACAGACACAGACACAGACACAGACACAGACACAGACACAGACACAGACACAGACACAGACACAGACACAGACACAGACACAGACACAGACACAGACACAGACACAGACACAGACACAGACACAGACACACACACACACACACACACACACACACACACACACACACACACACACAGTGAACACACACCCGGAGCAGTGGGCAGCCTTACTCCAGCGCCCGGGGAGCAATTAGGGGTTCGGTGCCTTGCTCAAGTGTTTTTTTGAAATGTGTTTTTCTTTTTTTTTTTCTTTTTTTTTTTATACTTTCAAATAAATGCATAACTACATAAATTATTCTGGTCACACTTTACATTAGAGTCCAATTATCACTATTAACTAATTATTAACTTTTGCCTCAATATACTCCTAATTGCTTATTAATACTTAGTAAAGTAGTTGTTGACTATTAAGTTTAAGAATTGAGTAGGATTAAGGATTTAGAATAAGGTCTTCAGAATAAGACATTAATATGTGTTTTTAAGTAATAATAAACAGCCAATATCCCAGTAATATTCATGTTAATAACCAACTAGTTAATATTGAAAATTGGACACTAAAGTGTTACCAATATTCTTGTTAACTAACCAAAGAATTTAAAGTGAGATGGTTACAAAAAAGCGTGCATTTTAAGG
Organism: Acrossocheilus fasciatus; assembly: GCA_036784905.1. Taxonomy (NCBI): domain Eukaryota; kingdom Metazoa; phylum Chordata; class Actinopteri; order Cypriniformes; family Cyprinidae; genus Acrossocheilus; species Acrossocheilus fasciatus. The sequence goes on from CM071942.1 coordinate 2,620,896, forward strand.
TTAAACTTTAAATTCTGATGTTAAGTCAACTATTGTATTGTATATAAATGTTCTACAGTCTATACACAGTATTAAGTTCAATTACATAAGAAGTAACTGTAATTAAATTACAGATAGAATAAGAGTAATCCCTTGCTTTACTTTTTCAAGGGAAAAGTAATTAAATTACAGTAACTAATTGCTTAGTAACTACTTACACACAACACTGGATGTGAGTCACTGAATCCTGTCAGATCATCCATCCTTTGAGTAAAAGCATGTGTGGGTCGGCCAATCTGGTTTCGTCCATTAAAGTTAACCTTTTCAAATAACGCGGTCCCGGACAGTGAGTGACCTTACATATGCAGGTCAACTCAGAATTTCTCCAGTTATTGTTAAAAAACAAGCTAACTTGTCTGGATTCTTTTTGTCTCTTGCTTTTTTCACTTGGTCCAACCCAATATAGTCGAATGCGTGTACATAGAGATTAATAATAATCATAATATACTGGTGCATCTCAATAAATTAGAATGTCATGGAAAAGTTCATATATTTCAGTAATTCAACTCAAATTGTGAAACTCGTGTATTGAATAAATTCAGTGCACACAGACTTTGGTTCTTTTAATTGTGATGATTTTGGCTCACATTTAACAAAAACCCACTAATTCACTATCTCAACAAATTAGAATACTTCAGAAGACCAATAAAAAAAAACATTTTTAGTGAATTGTTGACCTTCTGGAAAGTATGTACTTTATGCCAGTACTTAGTAGGGGCTCCTTTTGCTTTAATTACTGCCTCAGTTCGGCGTGGCATGGAGGTGATCAGTTTGTGGCACTGCTGAGGTGGTCTGGAAGCCCAGGTTTCTTTGACAGTGGCCTTCAGCTCATCTGCATTTTTTGGTCTCTTGTTTCTCATTTTCCTCTTGACAATACCCCATAGATTCTCTCTGGGGTTCAGGTCTGGTGAGTTTGCTGACCAGTCAAGCACACCAACACCGTGCTCATTTAACCAACTCTTGGTGCTTTTGGCAGTGTGGACAGGTGCCAAATCCTGCTGGAAAATGAAATCAGCATCTTTAAAAAGCCGGTCAGCAGAAGGAAGCATGAAGTGCTCCAAAATTTCTTGTTAAACGGGTGCAGTGACTTTGGTTTTCAAAAAACACAATGGACCAACACCAGCAGATGACATTGCACCCCAAATCATCACAGACTGTGGAAACTTAACACTGGACTTCAAGCAACTTGGGCTATGAGCTTCTCCACCCTTCCTCCAGACTCTAGGACCTTGGCTTCCAAATGAAATACAAAACTTGCTCTCATCTGAAAAGAGGACTTTGGAGCACTGGGCAACAGTCCAGTTGTTCTTCTCCTTAGCCCAGGTAAGACACCTCTGACGTTGTTGTGGTTCAGGAGTGGCTTAACAAGAGGAATACGACAACTGTAGCCAAATTCCTCGACACGTCTGTGTGTGGTGGCTCTTGATGCCTTGACCCCAGCCTCAGTCCATTCCTTGTGAAGTTCACCCACATTCTTGAATCGATTTTGCTTGACAATCCTCATAAGGCTGCGGTTCTCTCGGTTGGTTGTGCATCTTTTTCTTCCACACTTTTTCCTTCCACTCAACTTTCTGTTAACATGCTTGGATACAGCACTCTGTGAACAGCCAGCTTCTTTGGCAATGAATGTTTGTGGCTTACCCTCCTTGTGAAGGGTGTCAATGATTGTCTTCTGGACAACTGTCAGATTAGCAGTCTTCTCCATGATCGTGTAGCCTAGTGAACCAAACTGAGAGACCATTTTGAAGACTCAGGAAACCTTTGCAGGTGTTTTGAGTTGATTAGTTGATTGGCATGTCACCATATTCTAATTTGTTGAGATAGTGAATTGGTGGGTTTTTGTTAAATGTGAGCCGAAATCATCACAATTAAAAGAACCAAAGACTTAAACTACGTCAGTCTGTGTGCATTGAATTTATTTAATGGACGAGTTTCACAATTTGTTGAATTACTGAAATAAATGAAGTTTTCCACGACATTCTAATTTACTGAGATGCACCTGTATATGCAGTATTGATGCATATGCTCATTCAATTCACTTTTTTTTTATATAATGTAACACGTCATTTCAAAAGAGCCTTACAGAAAATGAATGTCTACATTACTACATTATCAGAGGTGACTGTGTCAATGTAATGTGTCCATATTGCAAAAATATACATTTCTGTGATGACACAAATCACGCATATGTAAAAGAGAAACTTTGTGAAACTGTACCAGTTTTTTTTCTGGTGAATTTATTGTAATGTGCAGCCTCTAGATGATCTAACCCGTTTTCCTACACAGATTCTACTTCATGATGTTGGTAAATCAGTAGATGGAGTTGACTTTAAGTTCCCCGTCTCTGGTTTTCAGGGCCCAGATGTTAAATCAAAGCTCTTGTGTGAGGCTGAGAGTCAGGGACAGGCTGTGGCGGTAACTAGAGGAGCTGATTCAGTGGAATCGGCAGATGAGACGGGGAGAGTCAGGGCACTGGGCCCGAATGGAGGTAGTGTTTTAAAATGGAGATTCTCCTGCAGAGCTCCATGGGGAATCGAAGTAATGAGCCAAAACTCTGGGTCTTCTCGGGTCTGTGGATGCGTTTTAATGACTTGGAACAAGCAGCCTCCTGCTTGGTCACTTACACAGAGAGGTGCAGATAGAGGGAAAGAGAGAGGAACAGACAGAACTCCTCTGTGCTGTCCTCCGAGCAGCTTGATTTACTAATGAGGGCAACCTCAGAGACCTGAACAACATTCACTTCTCACTGCTGTTTTGAAAGTTCATTCACACAGAGTCCATATGTTTGGCAAGTTTCATTTTCAGTTGAGCAGAAAAATTGAAATGCATTTCTTGAAACATTTTGTGTCCCATACACAAAACCTGATATAACAAACAAAGAGATCTGTTTCACTTAAATTAAATTAATTATTTAAGTTACCTACTTATTTATTTACGAGCAGTTTGTATTCTTAAGCCCTGAAGTGTTTGCGTTGTTTGTGTCTTTATTATTATTTTGTTTATTTATTTATTTATTGATTGATTGATTGATTTTATTGGAATATTGCAATTGGCATGAAACATTTGGGTGCAAATTAACAAATATTATCATTAGTGGTCGACCGATATGGATTTTTTGAATGCTGACATCTTGTGAAGCAAGGTGGCTAATGACCAATATAAAGCCTATATATATCTCTCACACAATGTAAAAATAGTAAAAGCAGAACTATCAAGATAAAAGCCTCTTCTGACACATTGGCCAAACAGAAAAATGTATCAGCCAAATACTGGCCAGTAAATTGGCCTGGATGATATATTGGTTGACCACTAATTATTATTTGTCAGAATTGCATCCAGTTGTTGTGAATAGACCTTTATGATTTGCACAAAGTGGAAAAAAAAGTTAATATTAGGGCTGTCAATTTGATGCTAGTTAAGTGCAGTTTTATTAATTTCTATATGCAAATTAGGATCAGTGATAGATTTATTGATATTCAGTGGAAATAAAACTCTTCTGACTTCCAAAGCCACTTTTTAGTATATTATAGTAGTGTGTGTGTGTGTATAGATATAGATATCAATAATAATAATAATAACACAAATCTTAATATAGGCCTATATGCAATACTGCTTCAAACATGGAAAAGCAATAAGCAACTTTGTGGGGTTTTTTTCCTTCCTGGTACTGTTGTGCCCAGCCTCTAATCATATGGATGCATTTCTCAGGAAATATTGATGCATGGAAGTACAGTATGTGATTAAGTTGATTGATTAATCAGCATATCATACAGTTAATTATCTGTAGTCAGTTGACAGCCCTTTTTAATATGTCCATTTGAACCCCTGAGAAACATGTAAAGTGCCAGAAAGTGCTAATTGCTTTTTTTGTGTCTCATACTTGTGTTTCATACTTAGTTCTAGCACCTAAAGCCTGTGGGTAATTTATGTATCACTTGTAGGTATATTTAGCTGAGCACACATATTCAGTTGCTTCTCCGCTGTCAGACCTCTACTGTTCAGAGAGCTTTTGCCTGTGTAAGACATTGTAAATTGTGCTTTCAATGTGACTTAATTAAAGATGTGTGTGTGTGTGTGTGTGTGTGTGTGTGTGTGCTTGCGTGTCCATGTGCAGGAGCTGACAACTCCATTCATTTGCACAGACTGCCAGCACAGTGTCGAACACTCTGCTAAATCAATGCAATTTAACTCTGCTCACTAACGTAGTGATTTATCCCACCGATCTGAGCGTGTGCAGAAACAGCTCACCATATACACATAAATCTACAGCCTCTGTGCCCTCCGAGCATGGATAAATATTTCTGAAGTGCTGTTACAAATCTCTCTCTCTCTATCTCTCTCAGTTTTGACCATCAGATGCAGTATATTGGCTTGATTTCCAGTTTGTGGGCTGCTTGGGTGGGAATATTCCCGCAGACTAATTGATTCTGGCGGATTCGCTTTCACCAAAGCAATGGCATTTAGTGCACATCTAGCAAAAAATCCCTTAAATAGCATAAAAACACATTTCCACTTAGTGTAATTTTATCATGTGTTGCGAGGCGATAATTTATGGTACCGTAATGGAGTTGGAGTTCACTGCATCCTGGCGGGTTCAATAATGCAGATGGGTATTTCCAAACAAAGGCTACTGCCAGACGCATGAGATGTAAGATGCAGTCTATAAACTAGCTGAATGATCACTCTTTCCTCGAAAGGAAGATTTTAGCTTCAGATCCTGTTAAACCTTTAATAGTGTCTAGAAAGTTAATGGCCCTTTATTTTGGCTTACTGAAGAGATACAAGACGAGCACTAACGATGTTAAAGCAAGGAAGTTTTAAATGGTTTATAAAATGAGAAATTGAATTTACGGTAAATGTACGGTATTAGCTCCTGCATCACTAGCGGCACCAAACAGTGCTGTAGAAAATGCATCATATGTTTATTCATTTACTTATCAGAATGTGGTGCTAAATAAGTTATATTTTTGGCTTTTAGGACCATAAAAATGTTACCAGGCAAATTGCAAATTGTAACATGCTCAATTCGGCATGTTAATTAAGCGCAATTTATTTAATTTATAAATAAACGTATTAAATAATTACATAGACCACTAAGAATCTAATATTGAGCGGTAATCAAATAATTTAATTTTATGACTTGTCTCCCTCCTTTAAGTTCTCTTGATTGGCTTTTAGGAAAGTATTCTCCTCATCTGACCGCACAGTTTGAGGTCTCGTTCATGTTACATGCTAAAGTTTAGATTTATTCAACTCTGTAACTCCAGTTATGAGCAGCTGTTTTCACTGCACATATTTGAGAAGGCAAATTCCACATCATCATCTTTAAAATAAGATACGATCTTGAATAGAAGCATATTTCCTGGTTGTAAAACGTGACTTTGTGGAATTTCTTTAGGAGGTCATAGGCAATGGTTGCAGTGCAGAACAGCCGGAGGAATTCTGGAGGTGTTGGACTTAGAGAGATTCTTGCACTACATTTTAAATAACAGTCAGTGTGTCTTTTTCCAACATCCATTCACTATTCATCTCTCTCTCGCTCGCTATCTTCCTCCTCTGGATAGCTGAGGAGGCAAAGATCAGTAGCTGACGGCTGCATGCAGGAAAGCTGGTGGAAATGCTGAAATGCGAATTGCACTTGACATGCTGTTTCTCCCTTACGCCGAGCACAGGAAGCGTCAGATGCTTGTGTAGGTGTTCCACTGATGAAGCCATGTTGACTTACAGAATCAAAGCTGTCTTGTGTGACACGACAGACATTCAGCTGTGATGTCTTTATGCCACATTAACCAAAATATCAGCTCTGACTTCACTGAACTCTTTGGGAATACATTAGTGCTGTGATGGAGGGCTCTCGTAGTTGTTTTGACAGCTTTTTGAGGACATGTGTAGCAGCAGAGCCGATAAACTGCGGAGTTGAGGCACTGTAAAGCACCAGTCATGTGATTTATTGCTTGTATCAAAAAATACTTTGAACAGTTTCCCTTCAAGCAGAACATTTCTGAACATTGGTTTTTATGCTCTGACTTAAATTTAGTGCAATTACGATGAAGTAAAGTTCATAACAGCACAGAGAAAGCCTCGGATGCCGCACAAATGAGATCTCGGATATTCTTCTTCATCTTTATTGTAAAAAGAACTGTGGTGCTGCTTTTCTCAAGGTATATGTTAAATGAGCCACATCTTAACAGCTACTTACATCATGTTTAGCGATGTTTTCTTGTCAATGCAGAGCAATTAATGTAATGTAATTACTACTTGACTACTACAGAAAGAGAAAATTGACAGAATTTACATTTCAGAAACAACCAGTAATTCAATTTATATATATATATATATATATATATAGACACACACACACACACTTTTACACTGTTACAAAGAAATACATATTTCAAATAAATGCTGTTTTTTTTTTTTAAACCTCATCAGAAATTCCTGAAATAAAAATGTGTCATGGTTTATTAAATAAAAAATAGGTAGCACAATTGTTTTCAGCATTGATACAAATAAGAAATGTTTATTGAGCAGCAAATCATATATACAGTATATGTGACCATGGACCTCAAAACCAGTCTTAAGTCGCTGGGGTATATTTGTAGCAATAGCCAAAAATACATTGCATGGGTCAAAATGATAGATTTTTCTTTTATGCCAAAAATCATTAGGATATTAAGTAAAGATCATGTTCCATGATGATATTTTGTAGATTTCCTACTGTAAATATATCAAAACTTAATTTTTGGTTAGTAATATGCATTGCTAATAACTTCATTTGGACAAGTTTAAAGGCGATTTTCCCAATATTTCATTATTTTTTGCACCCTCAGATTCTAGATTTTTAAATAGTTGTATCTCAGCCAAATATTGTCCGATCCTAACAAACCATACATCAAAGCTTATTGATTCAGCTTGCAGGTGATGCATAAGTAAACCAAAATCTTGTCTTGTAATATAGTCCATGTACATCGTACACAAATGATGACACAATCCTTTCGTTTTTTTGGTTCAACTCTCCCATTAAGCCACCGCAGCCACATTCTCAAAACAGCTAAAACTGCTATTGAAAGACCTGAACACACATTCTGTCCATCGTTGTCTTCTCTTTTATTCAGAGGAAGCCAGTGTGTCATTTGATCAATATTTAATCTCTTTCGCGTCTCCTGCTGTGGCTGCTAAAAGGCAGATCAGGTTAACTCCTCTGAACTATTGATATATTGTTTTGGACAGACTTCTTCGTTATTCTTTTGAGCTCATAGCTCATTTTAAAAAAAATATGTTCTCTGTTTTGTAGCGTGTAACTTCATACTCGTTTCTGTTATAATTCCCTGCTGATTTCAAGTCCTTGTAACTTTGTGACAAACATAAGTGTGTTTGTTTTTGTTTTTTTATGTTATGTTGGATTCAGTGTGGATAGCGAGCTTCAGCTGGTTGCCAGATTTTAGGACGTGTTTCTTGACCAGATGCAGGTGGTTTAGATGAGGATGGTGGAATGGAATAAACTCTTTCCTTTTCCCACCAAATCTCAGTGGTTTTTTGTGTTTGCTCTCTGAGCCCTTGTGGTCATTCAGACTGAGCTTTTCTGATTTACTCCACATGACCCGGCGTTCACCAGCGAATCGAAATACCAAAATCTTTCCAGATGCCGTAAGGTTTCCTTTGGTTTTGTTGTTGAATGTTCACCCTTGCCCTTCTTTGTTTGTGAAAGATAAATGTGTAAACACATGGTGGGTTTCTTAACTGGAGCTTATTATTTGCTTTATTTAAACTGTGATGACCTTTGGAAATCTGCGTTTCTCATGGTTTTAAGAAAAAAAAAAAAGTTTGCTCTGCTGTATCTTGCTATAAAACTGACAACACAAAATCATTTCCATGATCATTAGCGTTAACTGCAGGTGTGACTAACCAAACTGATAAAAAAAAAAACTTGTAGTCATTTTTCTTGGTATTTGAATGGGAAAATGGTTTCATCATCATCATTGTAATTTTTTTTAAATGTGTTTTATTTTAATTTATTTATTTCCTTAAATACTTTATTTTATTTAGTTGCTTTTTTAAATTAATGGATGGAAACCAAAATATAAGATTATTCATTAAATAATAAGTTCCTCCTTGTGCATTGGAATTACTTCTCACGCGTAAATAACAAAGTAGACCTGCCTATAACAATATAAAAATTGTACTGTAATACAAACATATTTGTATTGTTACACAGTGTAATGTGTATACCACCCAGCTCTCCAAGCTTTCCTATTTCAGGCTTTATGTCCTCTGGATGTCCTGAGTCTGACGGGCCATCGATGAAGGAGACTGTAAAAAAAAATACAAAAAGCCTGATTGAATTGCATGTCCTGGTGAATTTTACCCTACAGAGGCAGAGATAAGGACAGAAGTGCATGTTCTGGTCTACTTTAAAAACATAAATCACTCATTCTGTTTGTTTAGGTTTGAATATATTCAGTGAATGAGCATAGTTTCAGTTGCTGATGTGTCTGTGTAAATATATGCCTCAACATCCAGTGTAACAAAACCATATGGAAGTATAAGTGAAAATGCATGTTTTGATTCAGAGTTTTTAACCAAGAGTGTGTGGAGTTCATGCACAGTCTTACTCCGTTATGTTTAATTTCATCTTCAGATGCATTGATTTGTTTTGATATCTTGCAGTGCGTTTTGACTTGATGCAATCGAGCCTTTGTGAACCCATGTGTTTGTCCAACTGTAAATAGCTGTAGTTCATTTAAAAGGGCAAAGTTATGTTTACAGAGCTGTACAGTATTTTGCCGTTTGTTTTTCTTGTCAGGTTTTGTTTTAATCACACAATAATAGAGTAGAAACAGAGAATGATATCAGACTTACTGGAAAAGTCACCCTATGATTATCATGCAGAAACATGAAACAGATGCATGGCTATGGGAACGGTTTTTCTTTTCTACTTCTTTCCATTCTCTTTTCTCGGTTTCTCCCTTTTTCTCTTCATTTACTTTTCCTTTCCCCTCTGCTTCCTCTTCTACTGCGCCTTTCCTTCCAAACCTTTCCTTTCCTTTCCTTTTCTTACCTTTCTGCTCCTTTACACTCCTTTCTGCTTTTTCTCCCACTCCTATCCTTTCTCTCGCCTCTTCCTTTTTCTTTCTTCTTCCCAGCCTTTAAAAGGTATTTGACGCTCTATACATGCGTTTTGCAGTAATTGAACTGATATCATGAACCTCTCACCTGCAGAGTAAATGGATAACATCTCTCATTCTGTCCTTTCTTTTCCTCCCTGTCAGAACAAGAATGTTTCGGTTAAAATGGAAAAGAAGAAATGGGAGGAGATTGTACTCAAACAACAGAAGGAGGCTGAGGAGAACGTGACCCCTGACATAGACGGCTTCTGCAATCTGGCCACCAGCATGGGGCGAGACCAGGAGCGGGTGAAAGATCGTCTTCTGAAGAACACGTACTCCAAGAGGAGCAAACGAGTGAGTCTGTCATCTCTTTCTGCAGGCTAAGTGATAGCTTGATGGACAAGAGCAGCGGCGCCCAAAACCCATGTGATCTTATACCTGTTCCTGAGTGTTGACGGCTTTGACCGGTGTTGACCGGATTAATGCGCTGTCGCAGTCGTTGCTGAATGCCTGCTGTTTCTGGAAGGGTCCAGCGAGGTGTGTGCATATGAATGTGACAGCAGTACATCAGCGGCTGACAGATTACTGGTCTAGAGCTGTGGTTAAGCCGCACAGCATGCTGTTAATGACTAAGAAGAACAAATATAACCATCTCTCTCTTCCTGTATCCATTTTCTGTCTTCCTTGTTTTGGCTTATTTGTAGCATTTCTTGATGGTGATAGTACAGACAGTACAGGATGTGGAGGCGTTGAAGTGGAGAAAGGACTGTCTGTCTGTCTGACCATCCATCCATGCATCCGTCTGTTGCTCTATCTTTGTATCTATCAGTCTGTCTGAATGTCTAGCTGTTGTTTTGTCTAGCCATCATTCTGTCTATAATTTCAAATTCAAAATTGCTCAAATTAAAAATTTTCAAAGGAATAATAACCATGAAAAGATCAAAATACTAGAAGAAAACATAACACAATTTACACTTAAACAGTGTAACAAATTAGAACATGCACATGTGATACCACAGTGTTTAACACATTTAAATACACACATGCACTGAGGGTCACTGCGGTGTACAGTAGGGAAACACGCTGAGGTCAGACACAGTAACACCTTACACACATGCACCTGCTGTCTCTCAGGCTCTGGCACATCCACACACATCTCTGTTCCTCTCCTAATATCTTTATCTGTTCCTCTTCAGTCATGGCTGTAAAGTTCTTCATGATGCTTGTGAATTTGTTCAGGTCTCTTATTGATTTAAATTTGTGGCAGTGAAGTAGGAAGTGCGTCTCTGTCCTGTCTTCCAGTGAGCACACACTCTTTGCTCTCTGGGTAAGCAGCTCTTTTTGTGTCTACTGATCTCGATGGCTAGACTGTGCTCACTGAGCCTCGTAGAGTTAGTCAGGGTTAGTAAGTCAGCAAGTTTTTAGCAATTTAAAACGTAACCTAGGGATGTAATGATTAACCGCGAGCCGGTTGAAAATTTATTCAAATATGTGATGATTCAAATCGGTTGAGATGCAAAACAAATTGCAATACAATTATGGATTTCATATGAATGTATGTCTGAGGGGAACTTACTATCTTCAGAAAAGTTTAGATGGTATTTTTTCTTTTCATCTTGCCTCTGTATAATGCATATTAAAGTTCACAAGTGCAGCGCTGCTTTGTTTACAGCGGAATCCAAGGAAATGCTTTAAGCGCCACCTGCTGGCAGAGAGTGAATCTGCGTCTCATGCAGCTCGTCTGCTGTTTCTGTTTCATGCAGATATTTTTTTTTATGTATAGTTTCACGAAACTGAAGACCATTCTGTTTTTGCATCAAATTTCGAAATTATACAATCTAGTTTAGAATAAAAACTGCTCATGTTGCATGTATGCAGCATCTTTGTTTGGATCATGATTAAAATGCAGTGCTTGCCTCTAATATTAAATGGAAAGAGCACCGACAAAGTGTTTTGTTTATATGAAGAGATTTATTTTAATTTGTGTTACTTATTTAATTTGGGGTTTGTTTTGAAATTTCAATTTAGTTTTGTTATTTACATTTACATTATATTTACTTTTTTTTTTTTTAAGCAGATGCTTTTATCCAAAGCGACTTACAAATGAGGACAGATAGAAGCAATCAAAATCAACAAAAGAGCAATGATATGCAAGTGCTATATTATTATAGTGTTATATTTCAGTTACACAAAGAAACGTGCAGGATTTTGTCCAAGCGATAATAAAAGGTCACATTTAATTTATAATTTGTCTTAAATCTCATTTTGTTAAATCGTGAAATCAAAATCGTGAATCATCCCTAGTAACGACTCAAATGTGGGACTCAATTTTAGATGCATTTTAGTGATCTTTTTTGCATATTAATAATCAATGAGAATTCGGCCTAATTCTGCCCAACATGCATTATTAGGTGTTCTCCTTGGTATTTTTAGGAGGAGTTGGCAGAATTCTGTGTGTATGGATTCTTTTGGACGTCTGTCCCATGTACTGTAGTTCTGATCACTGAGTGGACCCCACACCTTACACCTTACTTCTGTACAGCACTATGGGCTGAATTACGCTATCGAACATTTTACACCAAGTTGGAATCTGTAATTCAAATAATTTTAAGATTTGTTTTTTTTTTTCTTAATGGCATATAGAGCTCTTCGAGCTTTATCTTCGAGAGCTTTCACTGCCATACTGAAACCCAGATGCAGTGATAATCAGGCCGAGGTGAGTGTACTGCATCATGTGTTCTAGGGCGGTCCTGCCTAGACTGAACTGGTATCTGTTAATGTTGGTCTTTTTGAGGTTTACTGCCAGGGCCCAGTTCTAGCTCAGCAGGTCTAGGTGCTGCAGTAGTCCCTGTGGAGGGGATGACAGCAGCACCAGATCATCTGCGGACATCAAAAGCTTGATGTTTTTGAGTGAGTCCAGGGCTGTAGACTGTTCCACCTGCTCCGTTATTTCATTACTGTAAATTTGAACAGGTTGGACTCAGGCTACAACCCTGCCACTCACCTCTTGAATCTCTTCTGGGTGAAGAATTCAATACGTTTATTGCCAATTCGTATTGCACATTTGTTGTTTGAATCAATAGATTTTATGTCGTAAACTTTACCCACTAAACCACTTTGTAAAGCTTGTAATATAATCTGTTGTGCCAAATAGAATCAAATGATTTTTTGAAGTCAACAAAGCATGCAAATATTTTTCCATTTTTGGTCTGTCTTACATGTTTATTGATTGGGTGTGTAGGGTGTAATTGTGGTCAGTAGTTCTGTGATTTGGAAGGAAGCCAATCTGACGTGGGCTCAGGACATTGTGTTCGTTGAGGAAGTTTACAATTCTACTGCTAAATAACTTCCCCAGATTACTGCTCACACAAATGCCTCCAGAATTATTAGGGTCCAGTTTATCTCCCCTCTTGTGGATCGGTCTAATAAGCTCTTGGCTCCAGATGTCAGGAAAACAGGCTAAATACAAGGTTGAATAATTTGAGCACATCTGTCTGAAGCTCAGGTGGGCTGTGTTTCAGCATTGCACCTAGAATGCTGTCAGAACCACAAGATTTTTTTACATTTTTGACTTTTGAGTGTGTTTTTTTTTGGGGGGGGGGGGGGGGGGTTAATTTTTCTTGCATAATTGCAAAGTCAAGTGGTTTTTGATTGTTTTTAATTGTGTTTTCATAAGTTTGTATACTTTGTTTGATCTGGTTATAATTTTTTAATATTTAATTCAAAAGTTTCCGTCTTGTATTGGTAAGTCTTGTGGTTTTGTTGTACTCGGATTGCTCAGATTATTATTTTTTGCCTTTCTTTTACGTGCAGCTTTTTGAAATATGTAAGTGATTTCATTTGTAGCCAAATCAACACATCTTTAGTTGTTTAAAAAAAAAAAAATTGCTAATAAATGTAGTGATTAGATGTTTTAGTTCTTCAGAATTGAGGGCTTGGATAAATGTGTATGTGATGAATGGAGCCCATCTGTATTTCTGCTTGATTTGATCAGTTTTACTGGTTTCCAGATGTTTTGTGTTAGTATGTTATGTATTTTAATATGAATCCGGTTATGGTCAGAAAGTGGAGTTTAACTGCACTAGCTGAACAACAAGTGATCCAGCCATCGAGTATGTACAGGCCTGAAGCTCGGCAGAGCTGCACGAACTCTGTACCATTTTTATTTACTGTTTGGTCAAGATTGTTTCTTGGTGGGAGATTGTTTTTTGTGAGACTCGGGGGGTTTTGGCCAAAGACATGTTTATGTCTGGGCCTGGAAACGTCTTGATCTCTGTGTGGATGTTGTTCAGATATTTTAAGGGGATATCGCTGGAGGAATGTAGATGGCACAACGATACGTGTGCACTGGTTGAAATGTCAATTTAAGTTTAGTTTTAACCAAATGTCTAAGAAGGAAGACCCTGAACATTCCAACAACTTTTATGAAATGAACACATTAGTATTATTAAAGATAAACCTATTTAGTAAGACAGAGAGAAAATGGCATGTGAAAATGTATGTGGTAAACTATCTATCTGTCTGTCTCTCTGTGTGTGTGTGTGTGTGTGTGTGTGTGTGTGTGTGTGTGTGTGTGTGTGTGTGTCTATCTGTCTGCCTAACTGTATTTTTGTATCTAGCAATCATTCTGTCTGCTCAAAATGTCAGTGACAAACTTTCTGAAAGTGTGGTTATAGTGGTTACTACACCCCTGGTGCTAACAGCTAGACCATAACTCCAACTCATGATCCTTTCCTTCCTTCCTCGCTCTGTCTTCTGTCACTCATACTGAGTTTTCTAAAAGGACAGCTTTCTGACACCACGAGGACAGATAGAATATTATCAGGCCGGAGTTAAAGCAAAATGGACAGACAGAGCAGGGTTCATCCTGTGTCTGTCACTTGCCTCCTCCCAGAGGTATCTGATTACCCTCCCCTGAAGCCTTCTCCATCACTGTAGCCCAATGCATATAAAGCAGCTTCTCTCCAGATGGGATCTCTGTCTGATCACAGGCCTTTGTGCGTTCACTCTCACTGGCAGCGCGTTTAAATGCAGGGTGTTCTAGCCCGTGTGGGCGTCTATCAGACTCTCATACACCCGCTGGCAGCTCCGTTTCCCTCTCTGATCAGAAATAATGGGGAAAAAAGAAAACCACTTTCATATCGCTGTAATTGCAGAGCGGAAGGCTCTCCACAAAGCAGCCATCTGGACGGGGAGAGACTGTGAATGCGCATGGGCCGCTGGTGTGTGTGTGTGTGTGTGTGTGTGTTTGTTTCCTCGCTGCAGAGATGCAGAGGGACACACACAGCATGTCTCTGATCAACGTGTCGGGGCTTTTGATGCACAGCTCGGCTTGATTTCTGTCTCTGAACAGCCCGTGATCACACTTAAAGGAAGATTCATCAAAGCATTTAAATATTAACTTTTTTTTCTCACACATGCAACTCGTAATGAGCGAGTGAGTGAGTGGAGCGTGTTCAGTGATTCAGCTAGTCATATGCTTGCTTTATTTTCAGTAAATCAGATCTCCATGCAGTGCAGCATGCATTACACTCGAGCCCACAGGACCTGATTGAGGCATCTATCTTTGTGTCTATCTGTCCGTCGTTCTATCTATCTTTCTATCATTCTTTCTGTCGTTCGGTCATGTTATCATTCATATCTGATAGGAAAAATGATATCTGATTGGGGTATCTATCTATCTAGAGTATCTATATATCTGTCTATCCATATCTATTGTTCTATCTATTGTTTTAGCATTCTATCTATCTGTCTGTCTGTCTATCTATCTGTCATTTTGCTGTTCTTTCTGTCTATCGTTTTATCTTTCTGTCGTTCTTCTGATGTTCTGTCATATCTACCATTACACCCATCAATCTGTCTTTCTATTGTTGTCTATCTGTCATCTATCTGTCTATCTATCTGTCATTTTCTCGTTCTGTCATTCTGTCATATCTACCATTATACCTATCAATCTGTCATTCTATCTATCATTCTATTGTTCTGTCTATCATTCCGTTGTTCAGTCTATTCTGTCGTTCCATCTATCTTTCTATCAGCTGAATAACCTTTTAATTTATAGTAGTTATCTTTACTGAACAACAATAGAAGTCTATTGCAAGTCCCTATTTAGATAAACTTCTGTCTGTGTGAGAGGCAAGCCATATACTATATATTGTGCATATCTTCAGTGTACTAGAAACACACACACTTGTATGTAAGCAGTGATTGGTCTGTTGCTGGATCTAGTGTCATCATCCCCTGGAGCATCAGTATTAAAGCTAGCACCGACTGTCTCACACCGCTCTGGGAGAGATGGAGAGCGAGAGAGAGCACCCACCAAACACACAAAACTGCATGATTTTTCAGGATGAGCTCATGTAACTCAAGGGAATTTTTCCTTTCTGCTTTCAAGGCAGAAACTCCATTATGTGAAGTTAAACTCATAGCTGATCCAGTAACCTTCATGCTCTCTAATGTGCTGGATGAGGCTGGCTTCAGGTTATCACCCCTCAGGGCACATCACCCACAGCAGTGCTGAGGGCCAGGACACCACTCACAGAGGAGGGAAAAAAAAAATGTTTTTACAGATCTTTGCCAAATGTCTCCCACTCATATGTACGCTCTACCGTGGGGTCGTGTAACCTGTTGGTTAAGGATATGGGCAGATAACCGAACGGATGTAGGTCAGCGCACGTGATCTATGAAGTATTGCCATTGTGCCTTAGACTCTTAACCTCAAGTTACTCTGTCCTCTCTGTAATTACTGGAAGCTTCTGCTTGAGTTACAAAAGCACCAGCTAAAGGCCAAATCAGATTAGATACAAGTGTCTAACTTTACAGTCTTCTTAAAGCTAAAGTGTGTCATTTTTCTTTGCTGCAGAGACAACTATGAGTAAGCCATTTGTAGGTTGAATCCTTCAAAAAAATCTAAAACACTCTGTTTCTGTCAAAACTAATTAATTTTTATTAAATGTTACTCTTGCAGTTCTGTTGTGATGACTCTAATGGCACAAAAATTGCACACTTCACTTGCAGTATGACTGAATTACATGTTTTCCCCCAAATTTAACAGCTTTTTCTCAGGCCTTTTTATAAAAAAAAATGGTCCCACTTTATATTAAGTGGCCTTAACTACTGTGTACTTACATTTAAATTAACTTATTGTGTACATACATGTCTTTACATTGTACTTATATTTTTTAAAAATACCTATATGTACTTACATCTGTAATTAATTTCTGTAATTACATTTATAATTATACTATTGACCGATCCCTTAAACCTACCCATACCACCAAACCTGTCCCTAACCTTACCCGTATCCCCCCTCAATAGCAGCAGAAGTGTTTTGCAATGCTATATGAACACAATAAGTACATTGTACTTATTTTTTGATGTAAGTACATAGTAGTAAAGGCCACCTAATATAAAGTGTAACCAAAAAAATAAATAAATAAAAATAATAAATGCTAACAGAATGACAGTGAAAGACATTTACTTGCTCTGCAAAACATCCTATTCTGTTTTTTTTTTTATTATATATTATTAAAAGAAATTCAACAAGATGAATTTGGTTGTGAAGCAACACTGCATAAGATATTAAAGATGCAATCTCTGAAACCAAGACTTAATATGAGTGTATTTTGTCTTACTCCACTGGGAGATTTTTTTTTTATATAGTTGTATAGTTTTAAGTATAAACAAGCTGAAAAAAAGGGAAAATATCCAAGTGCAGTAAGACAATACACTTATTCAAGAAGTTATGAAAGCTGAATATATTATGCAGTGTGCATAATATGCGGCTCTCCAAGTTAAACTTGCCTATTTTAAAGGCTCATTATATGTTTTCACTGGATAGCAAGTCAAAAAGTCTATTTAAAAACTCATTAAGAAGTCATTTGTGTACTGTACTTGTACAGCTGGTTGTATATTATGCAGCATGCAATTTCAAGTAAACAACAATTATTTGTTTATCAAGCATAAGCCAGTCAAGGATAGGCCAAACAGTTTAAGCTGATCTGCTGATAGTGTCATTTATGTAATGTATTTTTTTGGAGGCAGCATTAATTGTGCCAGGCAAATAGTGTTTTGTGTTGGTTTTGTGAATGAGACGTAATCTGTTTGCATTGTAAAGAAACTTTCACTTGATACAGCACAGCCTATTGCATCACAGATTGTAAGCAAATAAGATGGAGGTTAAGATACAGCACACAAAAGTGTACAATCAACTCATTCAATTCGTGCATGCCCGACAGTTAAACTATTAGAGAAAAA
The DNA here is from genome assembly GCA_036784905.1 of Acrossocheilus fasciatus. NCBI lineage: Eukaryota > Metazoa > Chordata > Actinopteri > Cypriniformes > Cyprinidae > Acrossocheilus > Acrossocheilus fasciatus. Next base: position 2,638,298 of record CM071942.1, read on the forward strand.
GAAAAGTATCAGGCAGTTCTTTTCTCAGTTTATTGATTTGCATGCAGATGTTGAATGGTGCATGAAAACATTTAATAGTTATTGCATAAAGACAACTTTGTGTATTGTGATCTGAGGCTGAAACACACATTAATCAATGCCTCTCAAACTTTAAAGAGAGAGAAACACACAGCAGGCCTGCTTCGTTTGAGCTTGAAGGATACTTCACTTACAGCACACTACAGAACATCCTGTACCAGAGTATGCACAGAAAATTGAGAATAACCTTGAATGCACACACAGCAATGCTCAGCTCCCATTTTTGGGACTGATTTTTGTACCAGGTTGATTAGATCTTTCTCCTGGATTGCTTACTCAAGGCATTTCTGGCCTTTTAAGCTGAAATTGGTTCAATATTGCACGGCCCCCTGTACAATTTATGCCCTACAGGATGTGACACATTCTTCAAACGCTCACTTTGTCTAATAGCAGCTGAGAGACTGAAAGGGCGAGCTGTAATTTCACCCAGGCTCAGATGTCTGACGATAGGGATTTGCTCAGCGCAGCACTTGCAAGGTTGTGAATTAGCTGCCCGGCCTGTATTCAACAGCCAGAAACTATGACGGATAGAGTCTGAGAAAGGAGAAGTCTGCATATTTGAAGTACTGTGCATTGCTCAGTCTGATATGAGATGATTTCTCATAGTTATGCAACAGAACGAGCACTGAGAAATGCAGAAGACCGAAGTGTGAAAAGTCTGTCTTGCTTTGTCTGATGAACCGCTAAATAAAGAGGTTACAGTTGGCATGCTGAGTGCACTTTTGTCCTGTTTTAACGCTGACAGCTTTACACTTAGTTTCCTTTAGAGGTTTTAATGCATGTCTGTTACGCTGAGCCGAGACTTGATGTTTCTCTGTGTTGGTATTTGGTTTCTATATCCGTTGGTACTTAGCCAAAGGAAAGTTTCTTTGTGACAGAGGTGATTTACACACTAGACATTGTGAGGAGGAGACGGACCACTTGTAAGAATTGAAATGGGAGAAACTCTGACGTTTAATGTAGTGGTTATAGAACATAGTCAGGATAGCACTTTAATTTTTTGACGAGAATGAAAACGAGGATGAAGGATACAAATATGTGATATAGGACCTCTATACAGTGCCTGCCATTGTAAAGACTGTAAGTCTATCTCTTACAGCCTTGTTTACATTTGTGTTAAATTCAGCGTGTCGTCTAACCTTATTAAGGTGTATAGAAGTGAAGTCCCACCTTTCAGCTTAAAGAGCCAATCATCTTCTTAAATGTGTTGGTTTGTTCTAAAATGTGTGTGATTTACTGTACAGTCTGAAAAATACAATTTACCATTGTTGTCATAATTCAATACTCATTTGAACTAATTTATTAAAATGTTTGGCGAAATGTTTGATCTTTCCCCATTTAGACTCAGAGAAGTTGTGCTTGTATGCTAATTGCCTCTCATTATAACACCCCTGGCAGCTATTTTCTCAGATGCCCGCTGAGTAACTAGCTTAAAACTAAAGGTTTCTCTGTTGCTGAATAAAAGTATTCATTTCATATCCTTTTTTTTTTTTTTTTTTTTATGTGACACATTCTTACCCAAATTTTTGAATGGTAGAGTGTCACTGTTTGCTTTGTACACAAATACTAAGACATTGATAAGGATTGATGCTTCTGCATCTATATGCACATACATTTTGCATTGTGTACTGCAAATAGTGTTGCCTCTTATGATAAGCGGTTTCCTCGTTCATGTATGTATGTGTAGGCTGTGTATATAAAATAGTACACACATATACACACTTAGAAATGAGGAAGCAGTACTATCTATTTGCAGCCAATACTGTTTGCAATATACAGCGTAACATATTCACTACAGAAGTACACGAGCTGGAGCACGTATACTGTATGTGTAACAAAAACTATAATTGATAAAGATATAATTACATAGAAATGTAATTATGAATAGAATTATAATAGAATTAACAAATTATTTATAATAATTATTTGATTTATATTCAAATAGTGTATTCATTTCAAGTTTTTAACCAGACGTTTCAGATGTTTTTTCTCTCTCTCTCTGTTTCTCTCTCTGTCTCTCTTTTGTCATGGTTATGTTTGTTTTGACAGGCCCACTTAGGGGTAAGAAAACCGACAGTGTTGTGAGACCCGCTCTGACAGCCTTGGTTACCAGCCAGCTTGTGTGTGTGTGTGTTTCTCTTAAGGTTTTACATTCCCTCTGAGTTGTGTGCCTTTGACCTAGTAAAGCTGCTTTCAGATGCATTTAAGATGATTATCACTTTAAACCAATCAGATTAAACTCATTCCATGAAGCTTAACCTGCTCATAAGCACTGATCTGGGGTCAATTTCTTACAGCCCACACTTACATAAGACAGAAATGCTAAAATATCAGCACCTTCTGCCTGTTCTTTTCTAGAGACTCTCATATTTTGCTTAGTGTGTGCTTTTGGCCAGTGTGTGCATTGTACAGCACTGCGCCCTGCTGGTGAGGACAGGAAGTGCATGTGAAATGTGGGGGAAGGGAGTATTGCAGCTCTATTGTAAATGAAAATCTTGCAGTCTTTTATGGGTCTGTTAGTGTTTTTGGGCCACTAGGGGGCACTGTGTCTTCACGTTAGAACTCAATGTACTGCAGAAGCAGGAAATGGTGGTGTCCTTTTGTGTTGCATGCATAAAGCTCCTGCTAGATGTATATATGGTTGTGGTGCTTAATATAAGGAAATGTAGGTCTTCAACTAGTCAACACGCACCCGTTTTCCACAGAAAAACAAATCAGAATGCAGTTTTAGATAAATGTTAAATTGCTGCTTTTTTTTTTTTTTTTTTTTAGTAAAATGTGCATAGAAATGCAGATTCAGTGAGGGGAAATCGTGAAGTATTCGGTTGAGCATAGCTCAAATTTACCTCGTTTAGCATTATATGTGCTTGCTTTAATGCTAAATTGCCGATTCAAGCTTCTCCAAATCCGTTTTTGCTGATGTATAAAGGTTTATAAACCTCACGCACGTTTCTTTTAGCGTTTGGCGTGATGTTGCGATGACAATGCGGTGCTGTTCGTGTTCACATTACGCATTGCCGTTTGTCATCCGGACCTAAGTGTGATGTCACTTTTATGAGCTCGAGGGACAATAGATGGGCTGAAGGGGATTACGGCTGCTTTGAGAACTGGCGGCGACACAAAGCGCCGTCCCCTGCCCTTTCCCTCTCTCCTCCCCTTCTCTTTTCTTCCCGTCCTCTATATCCTCCCCTCTTGCCAGCCTCCTCTCCACCCTCATCCGAAGTGTGTCGTGTACATGTCAAACAATGTGGCATCTGTCATTTGCCGAACAAAAGGGCCGCAGACTGATAGCCCACAAACAATAGCCCCAGAGCTCCCCGGAGGTTCACCGGGCAGAGGGGGCGTATCACTGCTTCTGTCCCAGGGGAAAGAGCCCCCCAGATGGGACCGAGGCGGTCACGAAGGCCCCTTGGCATACTGTGAATGCTGGAAGGTTAGGCCCGGCTCTGGTGGGAGCTTCGCATTGTGGTTTTGTCCAACTAGCGATGGTGGCCAAGCGAGCAGGCTGCAGCTAAGCTGATTACCGAGAGAGCAAGAAGCGGCGTGTGTGGCGGCACGATTGCCAGATGGGAGGAGGAAGTGGGAGGAGGGATATAGACTCGGGTTAAAGTGTTAAATATGTGGTAAGACCTCATTTGAGGCAAAGGCGACATGTTAGATATGTGTGTGCGTGTACGTGTGTGTGTGTGTGTGTGTGTGTGTGTGAGTGAGTGGATGGATGCATGGATGCGTGTGTGTTGAGCTGCGTGTGTGTGTGTGTGTGTGTGTGTGTGTGAGCGGTCCATGCCAAGAGATTGAATAGATTTGTTGTCCTGTTTTGCGGCTCTCTTTGGGTCTGTCACTGTTAAGTTGAGCTGTCAGATGCTGGCGTGTTTAGAGGTGACCCTTTTCTGCTGTGCGTGTGTGTGTAGCACATGTGTAGGAGTGTTTGTGTGATCAGTGCACGTTCCAAAGCACAAGCTGCCTTCCAACCATGGCATTTGTCTCTGGTAATGTTTTAGGTTAGTACAAAAGTGTCCCGGTTTTGTTTTATAAATGCACAAGGGTTTCAAAACACACTTGGTGTGCAGTTTGCACGAACCTTTATATGAAGGTTACAGTGAGTTTTATACATGACAAATAATTAAAGGAGTAAATGGGAAAAATGGTAATCGTATACATACCGTATACTGTTTCTGCAAACGGTAAATGGTATATCAATATGCAGTATGCAAATAAGACTAAATTGAACACTTTACCGTTAATGTGAGTTCTTCTAATTTAGCCATTTCAGGTTTTTAAAAAAGAAAACTGAAGACAAATAGTGGCTACATAGCTTTCAACAGATTTGTGAGTAAGACACCACTCCACTTTACATTCTCTAATGAAATTTGAGAGACACAATCTATAGCAATGACATCTTAGACTGACAGAAATAAGTAAAAAATAAACAGGTGTTTTGAGTCATCTGTTACTGTTTTGTACATCATGTCATTATTATAATTCAAATGCGTATTGTTTTATTGACCACAGTATTATTGTTGATAATTGTTGAGAGAGAGACACTATTGGTTAAGTGCTTTAAATTGATAAAAAAAAAAAAAGTTACAAAAGATTTGCATTTCAAATAAATGTTCTTTTGAAGTTTCTATTTATGAAAGAATCCATGGAACAATGTATTATGGCTACATTTATATGTATATCTCACATTTAAAAAAATAAATAAAAAAAATACTAAGCACCACACGTTTTTTTTTTCAACATTGATAATAAGAAGTGTTTCTTGAGCAGCAAATCAGCATATTAGAAAGATTTATAAAGGATCATGTCACACTGAAGACTGGAGTAATGATGCTGAAAATTCAGCTTTGCATGTCACACTCTCAGAAATAAAGGTACAAAAGCTGTCACTGGGGCGGTATACCTTTTCAAAAGGTACACTTTTGTACCTATTAGGTTCTAATGTGTACACTTTAAGTACTAATATGTGTCTTTAAGGTACCAAAATGGACTCTTTAGGTTCAAACATGTACCTTTTGAAAAGGTACCACCGCAGTGACAGCTTTTGTACCTTTATTTCTGAGAATGCAGGAATAAATCATGTTTAAAGTATAATAAAATAGAAACGGGTCATTTAAAAAATACAGTAAAATAGTAATACTGTAAAACATTTTACTATGTAGCCTTGGTGAGCATTAGAGACTTCTTTCAAAAAACAAAATCTTAGCAACCGACCAAACTAAATGGCGATATGAGCAAAAATTCATATCTCTGTATTTTTTGGCTGATGTGCGGTATATATCTCGGTATATTCTATTTGGATTAAACAAATAAAGTGAATGTAAGCATGAAGGCATATATTATGTGCAAAAAGGGTTAAAATCACATTACATTCTAACGTTGTAACATTGCAGTCTAAAAACAAAAATAATGCTTTTAAAGCAGAAGTTAAATTACTAAACTAAAAATGAAAATAATAAAGCACAGACTAATTGAGTAAAAAGGCTATTTTGATTTACCCCATTACACTTTACAGTTAGTGCTATCATACAAATACACTTAAAATTCTACATATGTCACATTTATTCTCCAACTACAAATATTTCAGCAAAATGTATATATTAGTCAGTTACTGCGCTCCGTCTGTTTGGTGCGTGGCGCAGGCGCTCGTTCTAAATGGTCTGTGAAGTTTAGCGGAGAATCGCAAAGCAAAAGCTCACGCACTTCTGACTGCAAAATGGAAATATTTCCATGGCTTTCTAACATTTACAGATGGAGAATATACCTGTGAAATGTAAAACAGCACGTCTCTGTCAGAGCCGCATTAAACAGAAACTATAAACTATAGGCTACTATATCTTACGAGGTTTTTTTTTTTAAAGCCCTTCATATAAAACTTGATACATGTAGAACAAATTGTATTAAGCACTTTCTCAGTTCAGTTCAGTCTGTGTCCTCCCTATATATTTTTTCAGGTGCGCTCGTATCAAACTACTGTATGTCGATATTAGCGGTATTGCTTCATGCCGTATCGCTTATAAAGATCGTACAAACTCGATATACCGCCCAGCCCTAGGCCTATATATATGTATATAGTTCCTTCAAGTGCTTTAACACCAAGCTCTCCGTCCTCCCAGCTCTGTCTTCAGCTGCAACCTTAGAAATCATTCAAATCATTATTTCTTCTTTTCTCCTGTGATGACATGCAAGTTGAATTTCCACTAAAATAGATAATGTCGTTCAACATCTATCGATCTGCTGATGCTGGTAAAGCTGCTAATAGAGTGAGAAATACTCCCTCCGTCTCTCTCTCTCTCTCTCTCTCTCTCTCTCTCTCTCTCTCTCTCTCTCTCTCTCTCGCTCTCTCTCTCTCTCTCTCTCTCTCTCTCTCTCTCTCTCTCGCTAGGCTTTGCTTAACGTCTGACAGGCTCGTGTCATCGCTCCTCTGACACGTCTGGCCTTCGGAGGCCGAGGGCTTAGCGTACTTATTCCTCGCTCAACAAATGAGGGCGACCTGCCTGCTCCCCCGCCAGCACTCTGCAGCATTGATTAGGGATAATTGGAGGGAGTCAAAAGCCGAGAAGTGTCACTAAATAAATTTGGCTGTGTTAATTGCAGATTCCTCTGGATGTGGGAGAAACACTTAGCCGCAGGGCCTGACAATGCAGGATTAATTGGCCCCCTTCAATGAACATAATTAGAGCGATTGTTAAGAGATAAAGAAAAGGTTTAACGAGCACGGCTGTGCTGTCAGAGGGAACATCACACTCTTTATGCTTCACTTCTCTCTCTCTTTTTCCTCTCTCAGTATTTCTTGCTCTCTCCCTGATAAGAAAAAAAATGTTGTATATTTTGATATAGACTAGCGTCGCTCTCTCTTAATTAAAAAGGGAAATGCATAATTATGTGTCAATTTGTAGCTCATTATTAGTTTATTAACGGCACTGAGTTAATGTATTATGCACATATCAATCTTGTAACTTTTCTTTTTTATATTTTTGTTTGCAGCCTTTTTGTCTTTTTGCGCATAGGGAAATGTAGATGAATTCCAACCCATTGAGCACAGCTGATTTTAAAGGTTAAGTTTCATTTTTTTTTTCTTAACCAAACATAATGAGTATAGTGTATTCCAGTCATCATAAATGAGACTGAAAAATTGCAGGGATAATATCCACCGTATTTGTCAACACATAAGCAAGCTACAAACCAGTGTGTTTATAATTATAATAATGAATTAAAATTATATGATGACAGATACCAGTTTACAACAGCAACCAGTATAGTGGACCGTTTTTTAAGCCGGAAGCCTTGCACATATGAGCTGGAAATGGCTACAGCTTCTCTTATGGTAGAGTTTGGTTTAGGGTTTGTTGATTGTATGCATGTGTAATTATATGTATTCTTTAACCCCCATGTTGTGTTCTGGTTCTGACCCAGAGAGAATTTTCTAGTTATGGCATTGCACTGAAACACAGGGTATAACAACTTCCCAAAGAAAAATGAATTTGCTATATTATTACCAAATATAGCATTCGATCTTTTTGTCAACTTGTTTTCTTTCAGCCAGCACAAGTTTTTGTTTCTTTTTGAAAGCTATTTATAGAAAGCCTTATTGATCTTAGCTTATGCACCTCAGTTTTGAGTTTTTGGCTGGAGATTTTGCACAAATAATGCTTTTTTAACTCAAAAACTGAGGTGCGTAATCCCGGGCCAATGAACAAATTTAGATTAATTCCAAAAAGCAATACAAAACCTGTGCTAATTGAAAGAAAACAAGTTGGTCGAAAAGATTTGATGCTAATATAGCATAATAAGGTATCCACAGTGAGTTTTTGAACGGGAACACCCAATTAGTTTTCAGGATTTTCAGCACAGCGCAAGGGTTATGAATTGATTTGATTGGCTTCAAAATTAGATTTTTTTTTTTTTTTCAATGCATTCCTAAATCAGTTCTGAATTCTCAATTCAACCCTGCCATCAGCATTCCCATTGGGAGACTCTGCATCTCGTCACTGCTCATTTGCATACAGTTAAAATCTGCTTCGCCGCACTGCTCAAATCACTGCCAATGTGAATAGTCCTTTATGTGCGTTATCCACTGTGTTATGGCTCTGATGACCTTAGTAATTTGGTCTGGCAAGGAGGACACTTTAGATCTTTGTGTAGCATTGTTTAATAGACCAGCATATTGCTTGTTTACAATGTTTATCTATCAGTTCATAACGTCAGTGCTGCACCTGACTGCTTCAGTGCTTGGGGTTAATTTACTCTAATTTCATTATCTTTGCGTACATTGGCCATCTGTTGACTAATCAACGGCTTTGGTTTAGAATCTGTCATCAGCTACTTTTTTATTAGCACTTTACAGAGTTAAATATACCACATGAGACACGCACCTTTGCCTGAGCTCCTGTGATGCATTTCAAGAAACTGTGAAAAGAACTAGAAGCAGAAACCTAGCGGTGTTTCCATGGACACCGAGACCAAGACCTCTCCCCATTGGCCTGCCACTGAGCGCGAGCAGTTGGCCTCAGTGTCAGACTCCTCTTGACAGCCTGCCTCGAGGTGAAAAGCATTGTGGGGGATGAAGTCCTTGACCTCTGGCCTTGATGGCTTGATAAAGAGTGCTGGCCTTCTGGTAGATATATGAGGGAGGATCGCCCGAGGAGCGCTTAGGCCTGCGGTAGACATTTTGATGTACGATTTCCCAAATGAAAGAGTGGGGAAGGATAGGTTATGGCTGGGAAATAGAACAGGTAGATGTGAGCCCTCTTGGCTGTCAGCAGCTATACAGCAGCCGCCTGTAGCTCATAAAACCCATTAGATACACACAAAGAGGAGTTCCTCTATTTTATCTTAGCCGCACTGCACAGGCAGGTCGTTGTTTCTCATCTCGAATGGCCCTCTATATATCTAGTGGATAAATGAAACTTGTGTATTTTTTGCTGAATGTACACTACTGTTCAAAAGTTTAGGGTTGGTAAGATGGTTTTTTTTTTTTTTTATGTTTTTGAAAGAAATCTCTTATGCTTAGCAAGGCTGCAATGATTACTGAAATGTAGTGAATAATTGCAAAATATTACAATTTAAAATAACTTTTTTTCTGTTTAAATGTGTTTTAATTTAAATGTAATTTATTCCTGTAATGGCTAAGCTGAATTTTCAGCGTCATTACTCAGTGTCACATGACCCTTCAGAAATCATTCTAATATGCTGATTTAAGAAATCTTATCAATATTGAAAATAGTTGTGCTGCTTAATATTTTTAAACATAATGCATTTTTTTAAAAATGCATGCAGAGGTTAAAAGAACAGCATTTATTTGAAATGTCTTTACTGCTTTGCAATTAGTAGTTTTGTGATTCATAATTGTCCTAGTGAGGTTATTTATGCTGGCATTTGCAATGAACCGACAAGCTGTGTTATTCTGGATTGTACGTAAGATGTTAAAGATTCTTTCCCAAATTGGACCCCGTTAATGGATTGCAGGCCTCTAAGAGTGGGATTTTCACTGTGTGTCATGTAGTAGCGTGATTCATGTATGCACAAATGTGTCCACAGTGACTCACCAGCGTCAGCGATGGTTTCACGTCTTTGCGGCCTTGTGCCCTCTCATATTACCTCCTCAGGCTGAGGTTGCGGCTTCCAGATTAACTGCAGTATTTATGAACCTGGCCTGTCCAATAGCAGACATGAAGGAGGAAAATATAGCTCACTTAGCAGGATTACTGGATGCAATTGGGCCCCAAAGGCCTTCTTTACTGCCTGCTGTAAATGTTCCCTCTGAGAGCGGGACAGTCTTGGGATTGATTGCCATTAAGGAGAAAGTCGATCTGTTTCCTGTGTTCCATCATGAACGTCAGTGACAGATGCTTCTCATGAGAAGGGGACACTTTTCTCCTCTGAATGCCAATCCGAGACATCCACCCATCTTCTCCGGAGTGATGGAAAGCTGGTAAACCGTGTTTTCTCCTCTCGCTCTCTGCAAAATATTGCTGAAGTGCCGGCTCAGTGACTGACACGGAGGACAGAGATGAATAGAAAGAGACGACCTTGCCGTGCATTTCCATTTAACGTAGCGCCCTCGGCACTGCTGATTCTCCCCAGACATCCATTTTCAGTAAGGAGCTCTGCCTCTGTCCTGGGAGAGATACAGTATCTCAGATGACTCCTGTTCCTCTGGGCCTGAGGGGAATATCTCAAGAGGGATCTCTGGCACAGCAGTGCCTCCTCCTGTGCCTCTGTCTGTGAGCACTTTAAGTGTTTCTGGAAGAAAATCGAGGTGTGAATTGATTGAAATAGCCATTGTTAAACATTTAAAGAAGACTCTGTATAATCTACAAAACTACTTGGAAATTTTAACATTTTAAACATGCAGTTGCGTGCAATTTTCTTCCACTGAAGCTTGTGAGATACTTTATAGGAATCACATGTGTTCACACTGGTGGTGATTTGCAGCAAGAAAGTGATCAGATTGAGGCGATATAAGTGACCGCTGTAGGCTAGAAACCAACACTATGGCAATTTACGTGACCATATATACTATAGCAAATCTCTTTTTTTTTTTTTTCTTTTTTTTCCCCATCATCACAAAATCTCTATATAAAGTTGGATATGAGTATGTCCACCATTCATACGGTTTACTGTAATAGGACAGTATATACTATATCATATGTGACCCTGGACCACAAAACCAGTCTTAAGTCGCTGGGGTGTGTTTCTAGCAATAGCCAAAAATACATTGTATGGGTCAAAATTATTGATTTTTTTTTTTATGCCAATAATCATTAGGATATTAAGTAAAGATCATGTTTCATGAAGATATTTAGTACATTTCTTACCATAAATATATCAAAACTTCATTTTTGTTTAGTAATATGCATTGCTAAGAACTTCATTTGGACAACTTTAAAGGCAATTTTCTCAATATTTCGATTTTTTTTTTTTTTTTTTTTTTTTTTTTTTTTTTTTTTTTTTTTTTTTTTGCACCCTCGGATTCCAGATTTTCAAATAGTTGTATCTCGGCCGAATATTGTCCGATCCAAACAAACCACAAATCAATGGAAAACTTATATTATATGCAGCTTCCAGATGATGTATAAATCAAAAAGATTCGAAAAATTTACACTTAAGTCTGGTTTTGTGGTCCAGGGTCACATATCTCAAATGCTTTAATTTGTGAAATGCAACTATTAGGCATGAAGATATGAAGATATTTTAAATATAAACATCATGATTTTCTGTAAAGCTGTTTTGAAACTGTGTATTTTGAAAAACGCTATACAAATGAATTTGATTTGACTGACCTCCAGTAATTAGATTGCTCTCTGTGTAAATGCACTTTAATTTTTTTTGCTATATTACATTATAGCATAGTATAGTATTTTATATTTTTTTCAGATGTATTTTTGCCCCTTGTTCTTGAGTTGAAGCTCTCAAAAGGACTTGGCAAACCATCTTAGTGATTTTCATCAGTTTACTCCATTGAAGTGAAGTGGAGCTTTGTAACATCTATGATTAATTTTCAGATCAAACAAAAGCAGTGCCACATCTTTTCTTCAGTTTCTTCTGAATACATGGTTTACACTCCTCTGAGTTGTATGAAGCACTCTGTTACAGCCTTTAAGTTATCCTTAAAGCTACAAATTATAGAGACTGTCAGAGAGAATGAGAGAAAGAACGAGTAAGGCATGAACATACTTGTCAGTATGGGTTTGCTTTGGCCGGCCGGCGTACATTCAGGATATTTATTCACAAGCATATCTTGAATTTCACCAAACAGCTCAAGCTGTTCAACACTATTCCAGAAAGCAGCTGCAGAAAGAGTGGCGGGCTTTAATTTTTTTACAGTGCGCCTCGACGCTATTGAGTTTCCTATTTGAACGCTAGCACTGAAATTCAATGCTGCCATTGAAATGCTCCCCATATTTATGTGAAACATTTTGAAGCCTGACATTTTCAAAGCTTGAATATGAGCTGGAGTGAAATCATATAATGGTTAAAGTAATTTGTAATCTTTTTTATTTAATTTTTTTTCCCCCCTTTTGGGCATTTTTACCATAGTAACCATCATTTCTGCCAAAATTGCATAGTTACTATTATTGCACAGAACTAAGAAAAAGGTACCACAACTAAAAAAAAAAAATAAAAAAAACACACTACCAAAAAAAAGTACTGTATTGGTACAGTGATCAGTATCGGTATAACTGTGGCATTTTTGTATTTACATGATACTGGAATTTATTGCAGAGAAAGAATTAAATGAAATGAAATGAAATGAAATGAAATAAAATAAAATAAAATAATAAAATAAAAGTATTATTAATGTACAATGCAATTTATGTAGTAGCAGTACTTCAAAAATACCATGGTTCTACCATGGTACAGTACACTAACAAAAAGCTACCATGGTATTTTGAACACGTCTGATAACTTACTGTACTATTTCTCTGCCAAATTACCTTTTGCAAGATTAATTAGTTTTAATTTTTTTTCTGATTTATTAGTGGCAGATACAAAGTTGTCATAGGTTTATTGTACTATCAGTAACAAAATACTGCAAATACAGCAGAAGTATTCTTTTTGTTGTTGTTGTTGTTGTTGTTAGGAAAATCGCTTCTTAGCATTAGGAGTTAGCTTAGCATCCCACAGCTTTTCTTTGATTCAGCGTCTACACAAGATAGCGTAGCTTATCAAAATGCTTTGCAAGAGCTATCAGAGAAACAGATATGATTAGTAGTTATGGAAATGAACCCGGGATTGGTTGAGATAACGTGCTTCTACAGCAGTAAACAAAGATTAGGAAGCAGGAAGGCAAAGGTTGTTTTAATTAAATCATAGCAGGGCCGCTAGCACAGGTCGCTAAAACAGGCCTGTGTCAAACTAGGTTTTCCCCCATTGACTTGAGTTTACGCAAACCAGCAGATGCATGCACACACACGCAGAAAAGTACTCTTTCCCATTTGTTTTGGCTCGTTTTCATTAGTGTCTTCCAGGCCAGAGGGAGCACGTCCAGAGCAGGCCACAATAGTCCCGATGACAGATCAAACTTCACGGAGCCAGTGAACAAGTGTGTGGTCTGGCCTCAGTAACAGGGTCACTTAACCTCTGCGAGAGTGTGTGCGTGCGCATGAGCACATGTGTTTGTTTTACATCTGTTATTCCTTGAACTCATACTAATCAGAAGCCCCAACTGACCCTATTCTCTTTGTCTTTATTATAAATGAGCCCAGGAAAAGGAAAACAGACCCCACTGCGGTCGTCCATTCCTCAGAGGCAATAAATGAGGTGTTGAGAATCTCCAGACACTCTTTAGAGTTTTTTCCCCTTCCGTTTAGCTGACATCATTGCTTTGAGAGTGTTAGGCAACTGCACTTGAGCTGCTAAGAGAATATGGTGTGACCCAAGGTCAAGATCATGGCCCAGTTAGGCATGAGCACAGACAGACACACACACTGAGTTTCCCTCCCCCATCCTGAAGCTTCTGTTGCCTATTAGTCCTCTTAATGCACTCCTCACAATCTCCTGCAATAGTAGTTTAAATAATAATATTTGCACTTTTTTTGTGCAGACACATAAAATCATTACAGAAATTTATCATGGCAACCATGATTTCCATCTACATTAAAAGCATAATCAAAATACCCTTTGCAAAAAGTTATGTGCACAGTGATGGTGTGCAATGTTTTCTTACAAAAATGGAACTAAAGGGGTTATGGATGCTTCTAGATTAGTTTATTATTGTATGCTAACAAGTACCATGGTAATACTGTGTTTCCATTGGAATCGTACCATGATATTACTGTTTTTACTTTTATTTTATTTACTGACTTTACTTTTGTGCACTGTTTAGCTTTTTTGTTTTGCTATCTTTTTTTCTTTGCTTTCATTTTGTCTTTTAGAACAATCTTTTTTTTTTCGTAATATTAGTAGTAGTATAGAAGTATTAGTAGTTTTTGACAGTGGACAGTAATACCACAATAAATTGTTGTTTTTTGTGTGTGTAAATAAAATATACATTTTATTGATTGATTGAAACTATAGTAACTATGGTAGTTTAGCAAGGGAGACTTTGTTCTGTTTGTGTCATCAGGTGGTGTTTGTGTGGATTACAGCACATTCACAACAGAATGACAGAGAGAGTGTTTTATGTGTAGAAATAGCACGCCATGTGTCAGTGTTTTGACAGATTATGCAGCATTAAATCCGGGTCATGTTACCACATGTGTAGTGTATCCCAGCATGCAATGTAGGATGCTGTCATGCCTGCCATCTTTTTTCCAGATTACATTCTTAAATGCCTGATGTTTCAGACATACCAGGGTAGTTCATTTGCTCTGTTGATGTCTGTCTGAGCTTGCTGATTCAGTCCTGGATGAAAAGCACCAGACACTGGAAAGACAGCCAGGATTGGAATATTAGTGTAAAATCAAAAAAAAAAATCCAAGGCTGAATATTTGTCTTTTGGACACACACATGTGTCAAATCTGGGTGGTATTTTAAGACGACATCACAAAGAATCAGGAAAGACAAGTATTTGTGTCGTACCAAACACAAACACACATTTTCCCTCAGTCTGATGCCATCCCAGGTCCATACCTCCAGTTTTTCATGCCTTGCTCATATTTGTATTGGTTTTGTGGTCAAACTATGGAAGCCTGGCAATTGCAAGATCTAAAGTCCGCATGATAAATGTGTTAGTTCATGAACAAATCAGCTGAGTCAACAATTCAATGATTCACTTGTTAAGTTACTAAATGACTCAATGATTCAACTCATACAGACTTAAGTAAAGACTTGGTCACTTACTGGTGCCACATACTGGTGTGATGACGTAGCATGCAGAAAGAATCATTGAAAAGAAAAAAAATGTGCTGGTTGCTTAAGCACAATAAAAATTATATTTTAAAACTTACCCCAGTTTATTATCTCAGCCAGTATGCTGCCCGCTACTACTAGTATTGTTCTAAAAAAAAGGTGGCAAATAAAATTAAACTTTGAATAGTTACTCATTTTAAGTAATTAAAACTGAGAATAGAAATATGAGTTTATTGGTGACTAGCTTGGGCTTTTATTGTTATTTGAAGAGCTGAATTCATTGTAGTTTTTGAATGGAACATTTAAAATATGCAGGAGAGCAGATCAGGATCTGAAATATTTTCATTTTTGTTTAACAGTGCAAGAATTAGCACCCCTATAGCCACATCTTAAGTGATAACTGTGTCTGATTTAATTAAAGGGATATGTGGCATCTCGAGTGTCCTGTTTAAAACTCTAGGTTTTAATCAGCTGTCATTGTGTAGTGTGAATGTCACACTCAGAAAATATCTTTGCGAGAGGCGATAGCAGGTTGTAGAGTTCTAATAAAAATAGCAATCGAACTGTATGGTTATGATCTGTTCAACAAGATTGTCAGGATTAAAGTTCTGTTTATATTTAACAATTGAGAAAGCCACATATGTACCCAAAAGTACCATGGTATTGTCACGTTGATTAGACATGTAAGCACTAGGACAAGTATTCTTGAAAATAGCTTAGATTTCCATTTAATATGAATTTCAGAATATATATATATATACACCTCTGTTCAGAAGTTAAATTAATTCATTTGTTTGTTTTTAGTTTTTTAATGTTTTTGAAAAAAGGTTGTTATGCCCACCGAGTCTACATTTATTTAATCAATAATACAGTTAAAAACAGTATTGTGCAGTATTACAAAAATGTTAAAATATTTAAAATAAGTGTTTTCTATTTGAATATATTTCAAAATGTCTTTTATTTCTCTTTAATCAAAGTTGAATTTAGAATTGAATTGCCTCGATACTTCAGAAATCATTGTGATATGATGTTGCTTAATATTTTTGTGTATGCTGACGTTTTTTTTTTTTTTTTTTCAGAATGCAAGAAAATAGATTAATTGAAAAATATAACTTTTATTGCATTATAAATCAATTTAATGCACCCCTGCTGAATAAAAGTTTTAATTTATTTAAAAAAAACAAAAAACTTACAGATCCCAAACTTTTAGGCAATCAATAAATCAGTCAGTCAACAAATATCACATTTTATGAAATAAAATCTAAGGTACATGCATGAATAACATGGTACTACCATGGTACATTCCCAAAACCCACAGTACTATATTATTCTTGGTCATGTACCATAGTACAGCAGTACCACTGTATTAAACCATGGTAGATAAATTTCAGTACCAAAGTATTAACATGTGATGCATGGTAATACATTTTCACTGTATTATGGTGCTGCCACCAAATGTTTTGTTATTCATTTTCAAAGTATTTTCAAGGTACCTCATAGAAACACCTCAGCACTACTATTTTCTTAGTGTTAATAGAAGTGTCTCTGACAGAAGCAGCCTTTGCCATCAGCTACTCTGTGTACGTTTTCAAAGTCCAGTGTATTTTGAATGGATTTTACCCGTCACAGTTGGATTAATGCTTCAGTCTCACTGCCTCTAACAGCCAGTGTTCTCAGCAGGTGTAGTATTATTGTCTTGATGGAGCCAATTTACACCGTAGCCATTTTAACAGCTCACTCTTGTAGCAAGCCGTGTACATTACAAATGAACGCTGAAACGTTTGTTTAGCACCAGATGTTTCTGCACTAGCCCGGGGGCCTTTTTGTCTTTGTAAAGAATTTAAAGCTGAGATTTTGCCTTGCAAATGAGCAAACCAAGTGGGCTGCATCCCAAAGACACCTTATTTGAATTTGCCCCATTAGTTTTCATAACATCTTGCAAAACACGTTTCTTCTTTCAAGTTTCAAGTTGAAAATTTTGTTACGAGCGAAGGTGGAAAAACAGCGTCTGCTGCCACATTAGGAATGTTGACAAACAAACATTGCTTTTTTTGTGTGTTATCTGTGTTTTCAAAAGTGTTTCTGTTTCGTTCTGCTTTCTTTCGTAATTGCAGAGGGAGAGTTGCATCGTGGGAAGCAGCAGGGCAGCAGTGTATTTTAGGTAAACACTTGGGGCGACATGTGGTCTAATTGCCCTCCAGGTGTCACATGTGTGTGTCTGTGTGTTGGTGTTGTGTATGTATTTGGGTATATTGGTTAGGCCCGCGGTGCCCCCCGAGACAGTTGGTGGCAGAGATGACGAGAGCTCATGTTTAAGCCCATGTGTCATCTTTGTGCCTCGGTCTCCAAGGCATATGGCTGGGGAGTGGAAAATAGGACTGGGGTGTACAGCCAGACAGACAGACAGGTCCGCCGGGACCACTGATCTACCCCTTTCATTAACCCATGGGCCCCGAGGGACCTGGGGTCAGTGGGTAAAGACACCACTGAACATGATATAAGGCCATATGGGGCCCTGCCTTTCAAAAGCACTTAGTATGTGCAGATCTGTTTTGTCGAAGGAATAAGGGGGAATCTGATTGGTTGGAGGCAGGTGTTAAGCTCCAATCACTGATCTCAATGCTGAAATGAGGAATGTGTCAAACAATCGTTGTAATTAAAATAATTTTTTTCTCAGTAACAGTTAAACCATTTCCTTAATTGTCTATGGACACTTGACAATAAGGTTCTATATGCTAACTTTAGTTAATTTAATTGCTAACATGAAATAAAAATGAAAAATGCTTGCATAATGTGGTGTTTACATTCATTTTGAAATGTATTAATACGTATTTAGCATTTACAGTATACATTATCATCAATTTAATTCATTATGTATGTTAATTAGCACAACAGTAGTATATTTCTTTCTTCAGAAGTGCTTCTGAGCTACCATTGTACTGTAGTATAATTAGGGCATAGGTTAAAGGGATAGTTCACACAGAAATCAATATTGTTACTCACCCTTTCAAACATATCTGAGTTTCTTTTTTTTCTGCTGAACACAGAAGATATGTTGAATAATATGAGTAACCAAAAAGTTGTTAAAAAAAACAAAACATTGGAAGTCAAAGGGGACCTATGCCAAATTTACACTACAAAGGTGGCACAGAAGCACTTCTTAAGTGATATTAGGTGTCTCAGACTGTGAAATATGCTGGCATAATTACATTTACACAGCTATTACAACTCTATACTTTGATATTAGGGGGCTGAAGTAGGTCTAAGCAGGTATAATTTAGTCTAGCATTTTTAGCAGGCACAGCACAGCCCTAACTTGGCTTTGTAAAGTTTCTTCTAGTGCCAAATTTATACTGCAAAGATGGCACAGAAGCCCTTCTGAAGTGGCATTTAGGTGACTTTACACAAACTGTTTAATGCTGCTCAGAGGTGGCATGAATACATTTACACAGCAGTTAAAACTTTGATACTAAAGGCTTTACACTGAATTTTAAGCAGGCACAGAGCAGCGTTAGATTAATACATGCTGTGAAAAATCATGATACCTAACGCATGTGTTAACTATTTGAACAATATTGTAACGTGTTACCTTATTTTCATATTACATTTTTCTGGATTGACCTGAAAAAGGTCTATGTACTTGCAATTGCTACTTTCTAGCTTGATATCACTTAAGCTCCTGACGTATCCACCTGTGGGACACTCACTTTTCACAGTCTAGTCAATTTCTGATGGAGTAAAATCAAGCTGTGCCCTTTTTTCCTGATTGAATATCTTCTTTTCGCTCTGATATTTGTCACATTATGTAAATAAAATGAGTTGTGAATGCCATTTCTTGTTGGCAATCTGTTCTGAAATGCGAGGCCACTGCTATTATTAGCTTTATGTTAGTGTCTGTCAACCAACGCAGGGCACTATTCGCACTTATTTAATAGCCTGACTTTAATGAACTTCTGCTTTTGTTTGCTTTTGATTCCATCTGTGTAAGTGATTTCCACTCACAGCATAATGCAAAGTTTTTTCTCTTGCCCTCTAGGGTGATCGAGTACGCAAATAGTTCACCGTAGAACCGCATTTGTGTAAATTTGCCTCTGTGCAACCCCCATCTTACTGGAAAGCACGGGATGCATGTTGGGGTTTTGAGCCTTGTGTAATGCGTTTGGCCACATAATGTGGACATCAATCACACTGAGCTATGAACAATGCACAGCGATGATAGACGTTTAATGGATACTTTGGGACTCATTGTAATAAAAGCAGGAATCCATTTAGTGTATGAAGCTCTGTGTCCTTGGAATACAGTGCAGCCCACAAGGGTTGTTTAGGTTAGTGTGACCGGGAAGGAGGAGGTCACATGGTCATGAGATTATAGGGAAGGCTGATGATGTCATCACAAAGATACTTTATATACTTGATGCTTGAAAAATACTTGATTCTGGTCAATCACAGCCAATCTGTGATCAAATATTTTTTTGTAATGTGCATTAAACTGTCACAGGCATAACTTCCTACCAGTGGAATTATTTATATAATAGCATTGATACATATCTTGAATTAGCTTTTATTTTTATATTATTTAATTCAGTTTTAGGTTTTAGTGACTTTTAATGTATTTTGCAGTCTTTTAATAAAATAAAAGCATATGTTTTATTGTATTTGTATTTGAGCTTTATTTTTTAAAATAATTTTAGTATTTCAGAAATCGATGCTATTTTGTTTTTGTTAGCAATTTAATTTTTTTTAAGCTTAAGTTTTTTAACAAGACTGCATCCCACATAGTTTTGTGCTTTTCTATGCAAAATTCACCCCCAAAATATACGAAAACTGAAAATGTGGATTGCCATTTGGCAGTGTTGTTGGAACATTTTAAATTGATCAAAAGATTACTATTTCAAATAAATTCTGTTCTTTTATAAAATAACCTTGTGATGAAGGAAAGCTTCACAGTTTCCAGCAAAAGATGTTTTTAAGATTGATAATAATAAGAAATGTTTCTTGAGTTTCTTGAAATGTTTCCAAAATTCAACTTTGGAATAAACTATAGTATCTTGAAAGAAAAATGAGTTCATTTAATTAGTAATATTCCACAGTATTGCTATTTTTGGGTCAAATAAATGCAGCCCCGGTACACATAAGAGACTTATTTTAAAAGCATTTACTTTTGAACAGTAGTGTATGCAAGCACCAAAGTGCCTGCTATGTCACAGATCTGACTTATTTCAACTCTGTGTCACTGTTGTGTAGTTCAAGAGACAGGTGGCGCTATTCTGCGGCAGAATACAAAGCCTTAAATCTCCCACACTCCCGCCCTTTCCTCCCTCACTCATTCCGCCTCTCTCCAAGCAGCTGCCTCTGCTGAGACAGGAGCAAATGAGAGCAGATGAATCCATTTGGCCCCTGGCCCTGTTGTGGCCCTGCCATGCTCCGAGCGCTCTGCTCTGCTCTGGGGCAGCTCGGGGATAATGAGCCTGGAGATTGAGCCACTGTAGAGGTGCCACTGTCGCCCGCCCTCTCTCTCTTTCTCTTTCTGTGTGCCTCTCGTCTCGTTCCCTCTTTGTCTCTCTTTCACTCTGGCTTTGGGTTAATAGAGGTGAGGCTCCTCTAGTGCGGGACACTTTTTCCAGCAAATTAGGGGAAGGATCTGTGTCCCCAGAGCCTGCCCTCGGTTACGCTCTCCCATCCCGCCCCTCACCGCTGGCATCAGAGAGCTTTCATCCGAACGGGGAGGGTGGTGCGTTCCAGACTTGGGCGGGGGGTAATGAGGACTGACAGGGCTTGATTCCCGAGCAGGGATTGAGAGAAAACAGCTGACAGGTGAAGACGAGAGTGAGAAAGATAGAGAGAGAGAGCGACCGGTGCGGATGAGATAAAGTGCAAGAGAGAAGAGATGGAGTGGAAGGAGGGAGAGAACAAGGGCGAGGCGGAGGTGAAACCCTCGCGCTAATGGAGGTGGGACTTGTGGCGGCTCAGGGGCTCTTGGCTGGAGACGGCAGGCCCTTTGAGGTTAGACAGGATCAAAAGAGCAGAATAACAAAACAGAGAGACTTCACCCCAGCACGGCTCTCAGCACGCCTGCCCACCGCTCCTCCCTTCAGCAGCGTGCAAGAGAGGGCTTTTACCTTCAGAGTAGGGATGCTCATATGGACCGATAACCAACAGTTAGAATTTTCACCAATTAATACAATCAGTATTTTTCAAAATATTTTAAAACATTATTGCGCTACACACACAAAAAAAAATGGCAATTTTGAGGAAAAAAATAAATAGTTGCGTGCAAGTGGCATTTTATTATTACGTACAGAAATGTGAAATGTTTACAAGCATCCCCTCATGCCACAACAAATCCTTTCAATTTAACAGTATTCAGAACAAAACAAGAATGAAAAATATAAGAAGCTATATCAACAACAAGCCAAAACGAATTCGTTTAAAGTGAAACTTATGTATGAAATGTTTCCATGTTTGCAATGTACATGCAAACCAGGTTTTGTACTTCTCTCGCATTCCAAAATCCATGTAAAACAAAGGCCTGGTTTCATAGACAGGGTTTAAATTAAGCCAGGATTAAGCCATAGTTCAATTGGGACATTTTAAGTATATTTTAGAAATGTGCCTTATATAAAACATTAATGATGTGACAATCTTGAGACAAGTCAGTGACACTTACATATTTTAAGATATGTCAGTGCAAGTTTCTTTTGGTTAAAACAGCCCAGTCATGCATTTTAGACTAGGACTAGGCTTAAGCCTTGTCTGTGAAACCGGGGGGTATATGTGCTTGGCATAACATTACGGCGGTATGATGGTCACCCTGAACAGCACAGATTGTACTTCAAGCTATTTAAGCATTGTGGGTTTTTTGTTAGTTTTTTTTCCCCATAAGTTTGGCTGGCTGTTTTTATCACGATAATAAACAGGCTGTGTTGTCAAGTTAGCAATGCTTAACAGTGTGCGTGTGAGGCGCCGGCACGGTCACTTGAATTTGTTTTCCTTCTAACAGTGGAAACAACTTGCAATGCTGCTTCATTTATAGTCCTACAGATAATCAAAAGTGTAAAAGGTTTACTTTTGTTTGTTACACTCACAATAAAAATAAAACTTTGTGCTATTAGCATGTTTAGCTCCATTTGCAGTGCAAGGAAATCTACGGGTGTTGAGTGTAACACTTTGTGTTCTACACCTCGCTATAACTTTTCAACTCTAATAGTACAAAATGGCGTAAATTGTCAGCAAATCATTTGGGGAGAACGTCACATGACGTGATTTAATATTCAGGAGTAAAGCTTTTAAGCAGAGAGCAGCACCTTTTACTTCTGTAACACAACATATTTCAAAGTATATTGAAATATTGATAGTGGGAATATAATGTAGAGCAGGAACTGATTTTGTCCATTAGGGTTTGATTGGTGACATTACTGGTTGTATTTCCAGCCATGCAGCTTTCGTTACAAAGAATGTATATTAAGGTAGATTATGAAAAACTATTTTTTCTTTAGAATAATGTGCTGTGATCCAGTAATCCCAGGGTTATTAATTATGTATGGTAATTTGACCTCATGTTGTTGTTGAATTCCCTGCGTGTGTTTGGGAGAAACCTGATATGGAAATTGTGTCTTTTACAGATCTTTAAGTCTACATACTTGACCTTGCACCGTTTCTTAACAAGACATGAATCTATAACTAGGAAAAGCACAAACAGAGGAATACTAAAGTGCATTTCAAATACTTTGCATGATTAGTCTCTCAGGGGCAGACCTGCAAAACCTTCAGCTCGCTGCGTGCATGAAGCCTCAGTTGAGTCCATTTTATTTGCAATAAGGTCTCACAAAACACACGAGGTGTATCCAAAAAACATCTGACAGCAGTCCAGACGCTGCAACGCTGCACTCTCAAAATCAGTCTTCTGTTTCCACATCAGTGAAGATGGGGTTTTTGAAAACATTAATTTTCATTCTGTGTTCTGTAAATAAATCAAAACCATGTTTTGGCACACCACTCACAGAGACCCCCGCTCTTTTGCCTGCTTTTACAAGTATTCACACCAGCAATTCCACGATTCTCTAAGCAGCCCTGCAGATTACGTCGAGATAGCGGGATTGATTAGCTTGTCAGCTTTTCTGACAGAATCGAGCCCCTGTCTTGACTACGGCAAATTACTCTGACTTGATTAGGCCCACCTGCAGATCTTTTTTTGGAAATCCTCAACATAGCGCCAGCGTCACGCCTATGCCGCATCACTCCGCTGCTTTTCGCTTCTGACCTCAACTGAATGGTAATTCATTGCACCAATCATCCAGTGCTGGCGCAGTGTTGTTCCAGCGCTGGCTCAGTATTGGCTCTGGTAATTAAATGGGGCTTGCGTGCGTCCTCTGGGAAGAAGGGACTGGGAAACGATGACCAGGTGGTGGCAGAATGCAGGACCTGTCAGACTAGCTGATGACCGTTTTAATTCTGCTCTGCCTGGGGCTATAATTGATATTTAGCAGAAAGGTTAATTGTAGCAGTGATCTGTTTAAATTAGAGTAGAGATCTGGAGACCAGGGCCAAGACCTGCAAGCCACTGGGGACACGCATGAGAGTTGCTCGAGTAATACACACATACTCACGCTCATACTTATGCACACACACTGGGACTAGATCACGAACACACACACACACACACACACACACACACACACACACACACACACTCGCTTGCATTTTTAAAATGGGCTGCTCATATAGCCTAGTTCTGATTGACCAACACAGTGTTCCAGCCGTGTTGCAAGAAAATCTAAACATCTAAATACATACATTATTTATTTATTTATTTATTTATTTATTTATTTATTTATTTATTTATATATATACACACACACGTACACACATACATGCATACATACTTATATATCTATATCTGTGTGTGTGTGTGTGTAACACTTATTAACTATTAACTATGACTTTTCCCTCAATAAATTCCTAATTTTGCTGCTTATTAATAGTTAGTGCGGTAGTTGTTAAGTTTAGGTATTGGGTAGGATTAGGGATGTAGAATAAGGCATTAATATGTGCTTAATTACTACTAATAAATGGCTAATATTCTATTAATATGCATGCTAATTAACAATTAGTTAAGAGACCTTAAAATAAAGTGTTACCAAATATTTTTTAGTAAACAAGTGGCTATAATTACTAATCTTTTTCACAGAAAAATTATTTATCAAAAGTAATTTACCTGGGGCAGAAATATTAGGTGACACTTCGTTCATAGTGCTTGGTAAATGCTGTAAAAATATGTAGAAAAAATTAGGAAAGACTGGATATTGCAGTGGGGATGGGACAATGTGTAAAAATTGTTGTAGAGACAATTTTGCCTCCAATGTATAGCAAAACAAACAAACAAACAAACACGTGCACACACTCATACATATATACTATATAGGATACACTCACACATATGCATGTACACATCCTTGTTATCTGTTCAAAATAAGATTTGTGTGCACTCTATCAGCTACAATAATGAAAATAGTATGGCCAAGCCTTTAAACAAAATACGGATCAGTCTGTCATTTCATGTGTATCTTTATCTGCAGATGATCATCCAAACATGGGACAAGGTCAGTGAATGTCATTTCCAGGTGAACTGTGGCTCTTTTGCATGCATTCAAATCAGTGGATCTTCAAATGCAGGCAAAACATGGAGTTTCGAGAGCATCCCTAAGCTCCTCCACCAATCAGATCACAGGAACACAAAAAGCTGCCTTCATCACCCCCTACATTTTACTGTTTCAGCGAAAACAGCACCTTCACCTGCTCTCCACACACACTTTGTGTTTTCACATGCTAATGCTCTGGGTGCACCAGATGAAAGTGGTAAAGACAACAGTGCTCGAGTTCCAGACACAACTTGGGAAGTCGGGCCTAAAATTTCCAAAGCAAATAGATTAAAGAATCACCTTTCAGATTTGCTTTGTTGTCCTTGAATTAGAATATTGTGTCTCTTTAAAGTATTTCTGTTGTCTTGTAGTGTCCATCCCAACAAAGGCATTGTTTTGCTGAGATAAAATGGCTCTGCTTGAGGACACAAGAGTGCATCATTTCACAAACATGAGTGAAGAGCCGGGTTTTCTAGATCATGTGTTATTGTAGGGTTACAACAGCCATATAAAGCTCTTGTCCTACTTCTAAAGTGTTATTTTTCTTTGCTCTATCTAGTCTTCGAGTCTTCTGAGCCAGGCTGGGAAGAAAATGGAGGAGACGGAGGTGAACACAGCACCCAGGAGCAGCTCCAAAGATCGGCTCAGTGAGGTAAGCACAATGAAGCGTGTCACCATGACGCCAGTATTCATAAAAAGCAATAGAAGTCCACAGGAGAGTCCTTTAACAGCTGAATTTGTTAAAAAACAGGCAGACGTCTCATTCAATTATAAATGCAGTCAAGTTTTCTTACATGTCTATAGTAAAGATTTTCAAGCGAAAAGTCCGTTGGATACACAAGAAGTGCATAAGCACATATGTGACCCTGGAGCACAAAACCAGTCTTAAGTCTCTGGGGTATATTTGGAGCAATAGCCAAAAATACATTGTAGGGGTCAAAATTATCCATTTTTCTTTTATGCCAAAAATCATTAGGATATTAAGTAAAGATCATGTTCCATGAAGATATTTAGTAGATTTCTTACCGTAAATGTATCAAAACGTAATTTTTGATTAGTAATATGCATTGCTAAGAACTTCATTTGAACAACTTTAAAGGCGTTTTTCTCAATATTTAGATTTTTTTGCACCCTCAGATTCCAGATTTTCAAATAATTTCATCTCAGCCAAATATTGTCCGATCCTAACAAACCATACATCAACGGAAAGATTATTTATTCAGCTTTTATGATGTATAAATCTCAATTTCGAAAAATTGACACTTAAGACTGGTTTTGTCGTCCAGGGTCACATATATTTGTTCTTACCGTTGTTCTAAACCACAATCTTATGACCTTGCTTATGACCTTTTACATCAGCGTAGACTATAGAACTTATTTGGTATTTTATTTTATCTTTTTAATTATTTCAAAAAAATGTTCAAAACTTTTTTTGCTTACTTAGATATATGTACTATATGTTAAATAGGTATTAATGTTTTATTAATAGTATTTTGTTAAAATTATTAAAATTGTGTATATATAAATTTAAATATTATATTTATATTTATATTTATATTTATAAGTAATTTCCATTTTCCTATTAATGCCAAACACTAAGTTAGAAATCGTGTAAATTAATTTTTTTCTTTAATCCGTACCCAGAAAACAACAGGAAAAGTCATAAGGCGTTCGAGTAAAGTTTTGGACAGTGGGGGTCATGCCATGGAGTCAGAAAGTTTAAGAACCACTGATCTAATGTGTTTCATAAGCAGTTAGTTTGCGTTAACCCACGGTCAGCTTGGAGCATTTTTCTCGCCAGCGTCTTTGTAGAAAAGATTCCCTGCGTCTGGATGGTGCCGTTTCTCCGTAATGCAGCCAAATATCTTAGAGAAAAAAGTAGTGGTAGGGTGTCGGTTAGGGCCTGAATGAAGAAATAATGTGATTGAGAGAGGGGTAATGAGAATTTGTGTCTAATTCTCCCGAGACTAGCTGAAGACGCGTCCCTAACTAACGCCTGTCAAACGCGTGTCCGAAATCCCCAGCAAATTCGTTCGGATGGATCCGTAATACGGAGACGGCGAGGCTGTGCGCCTCAGCGAGCCGAGGATGAAGGGAGGAGAAGATGATGAAAAGAATAAAATGTTTTTAATGAAGAGATTAAATGTGATGCTTAGGCTGTTAAGGATTCGGAGGGAAATTTCTGTCTTCGCTTTCCCCCTCCCACCCTTCACCGCCATCATTTATGAATTTGTGCAAAAGGCTGTTTTTCATGAAAAAGTCAGAGAGGGAGAGCGAGGAAGAGAGAGAAACGAGCTCGAGGCAGATAAAAGCGTGATCCAGGCTGACAGTTTTGACAGCAAAAAGCGACAGAACAACGGGCAGACAGAGAGAGGGAGGGAGGGCTGAAAGACTGCAGAAAATTGCAGACTGTAATGGCTGACAGTGCCAGATATGACATTTCCCTCTAATCTCCTGCCAAAGAAATGGTGCTAAAATGCAGAGCGCCATATCCGTGTCATCTGTAGGCCTATCTGTCCATCTCGGAGCGAGGGAAAGACACAGACAGCCGGAGATCCGCCGAGCCCATTCGTTCCCGTCCCGCCGCGTGAGGCCCGGACGCCGCACTAACGCTAGCTTTGTAAACAGGATCATCTTTCATCACTGTCACGTCGTTAAATGGTGTAAAAAATCTTCCCTTGTGATTCGCCATACATGCTAATTTTCTTTGCATACCAAATACGCTTTTCATACCCACTTCAAAGACGCTTAGGCGTGTGCGCCGCCAGCTAACGATCTCTGCGCTTCAGAGGTGGATAGAACTGGATTTCTTTTTTGTCGCTGGAGTGTCAGAAGGAAATGGAAACAAACGAGGGGGATGGCAGTGTCTCAAAGAACTGGGGGCAGGAGCGCAGTGATTTAAAAAAAACAACCTATGTGGGGGCTTGCCATTTTAGGGGTGCGCGTTCGCTAGGATCTTATTTTTAACGCATCGCGTCCACTTGTTTAGCATGGCTTCGGTTCTTGTTAAGAAACAGTGTGTTAATGACTTAATGAGGATAGTCCAACAAAACTCTTTCAATCGCCTTGAATGAAAACGAGACTGTTGAAACAGAAGTAGAGTCTGTTGAATTTGTCGTACTCTCTCATCACAGCTGAATGTGGCTCAAATCAGATTTTTATTTTCACGCTCAAATGTGACACAGATCTGGTTTTTGGATGACAGTCTGTACAGCGTTTCTGACATTTCATCTGACATTTTCAATTCCGATCTGGACCTCTTTCAAATGTGGAAATCACTCAGATTTGTATGCAATGTTTTTGCAGTGTGACCTTGATGTCAACATTCCTGACTTTCACACTAATCAAACTCAACATTCAGGAATCGCATGCTTGATTTGCACTGCATAATATTAATGTGCTCACAAAGAAAATAAAAAAATGATGTTACAAACGATTTAAATATTATGTGGAAAGACACGTTTTTGATGTTCCGTCACCCGAATGATTGATGTGCAGTTACGCGACAACATACAACAACTAGTTTTTGGAATAAAGATATACATTTTCTGATGCAATTGTAAGTTGTGATTAACTGTTCAAAACACATAGGCACAGGGTATTGTGGGCTGTTGCCAAGGTGTTGCTATGTGGTTGTTAACATGTTCTAAGCCATGTTGCTGGTGTTCTGGATGGCTGTTAAGGTGTATTCTGGTCCCTAGATATGGCTTGATTCCCTCTTTCAGTATACGCTACAGCTGAAAAGTTTTAATCGATCAATACAGTTATCTCAAATAAATGCTCTTGCAAACTTTGCATGTTTAAAAAGTCCTTAAAAGTCATGGTTTCTACCAAAATATTAAGCAGAACAACTTATTTCAACATTGGTAATGATGATGAATGTATCTTGAGCAGCAAATCAGCATATTATAATGATTTCTGAAGGATCATGTGGCACTGAAGACTGGAATAATGATGCTGAAAATTCAGCTTTGATCACAGGAATGAATTACATTTAATGTATTTACATAGAAATTTTAAGTTGTAAGTTGACATTTATTAGAAAGATGAAGATCATAAGTCTTGTTTCATGAATCACTATAGAATTGCATTTGTCCCTTTGCATCCAAATAAACATGCTATGTCTAATCTGACCACAGAAGCTTTTGTGTTTCCGAGCAGCGAGGATGTTTTGGAGTTTGGAGTGGATCTGGCCCGAAGGTAATGACTCTGATAGTTTCGAACCCACCCACCATGTCACAGAAGCTGCCCACAGAGACCCGGCAACACCTACTGCATCTCAGCCTTCTGTTCGCTCGCTGACTTCACGCTCCGTTGCGTCCCGATTGGCTTCTTTTCATCCGCTGCCCTATCTTAACCAATAGTCTGGTCCGTAGCTAAACAATCCGCCCCCTCCCACTTGTCACCAAATCTGTCAGGGCCCAAGAAGTGTAGAGTGATGCGAGAAGGGGGGGTCGAGTTAGTGCGAAAATGGGTTTGAATTAAGAATCGGGTTCGCCCCCATTTCTCATTTCTTCTTAAAGAGGTTGTTTGGTTAACCCCAAAACAGCTGCTGTCCCGCTCGCCCTACCGCCCCGTTTCTCCCCCTTTCACGTTCGCTTTTCTCTCATTCTCTCGCTGCCTGCATCTTAATCCTTTTTTGAAGTCCTAAGTGCTAGGCAAATCCATTGAGTGCTGCGTATAATGGCTTTTAAGGGAGCGTGTTTAGATGTGGCCCAGCCCCATGGCTTATGAACCGCGGATGGTGTAATGGATTTTTTCTCCTCTCGCTGCAGCACTAAATCCAACGTATTGTTCCTCATTATCATTTAAATAAGTCTCCCTTTCAACTCTGAATGTGGCAATGTGAATGAACCGGGGCATTGTAAGGCTAACTCTACAAATTTTTTGGCCTCCCAGTGAGCCTCGCACCCACTCGCTCTTCTCCGTGCGTTACGCCTCCTCGCTTTTCTGTGAGAGAGAAAGAGAGAGGTTCTGGAAAAGTATTTGGATCCTGCAGTGCCGCCTTTCCGGGTTTTCTCAGGAACACTTCTCTAATTGTCACAGTGGGAGTTTGTACTGAGTGTGAGAGAGAACAGAGGAACTGATGAGGGTTAAACCCCTGTAGCAGGTGTGTGTGTGTGTGTGTGTGTGACTGAATTCTGTGCAAGGACAAAATTGGTCTTGCAGAAAAGTCACCCCCTGAGACAGAGGCAGAAATTGCCAATCGCACAGAGGAAAGAGGCAAAAAGAGGGGGAAAATGACGGGAGAGAGAGCAGGAGATTGGTATTCAGGCCTAGTCTGTGGTGCTGGGATGTGGAAGTTGCCGTCTAGTCTGGAGATGTGTGTAATAGGCTGTGGTTCTCTCATTCAAGCTAGTGTGGCTTATGTGGATTATGGCTTTACTTGTTTCTTAAGGTTTTAGTAGTCTGTGGAATGTAGTACTGCAGTTGCAGAGCCGTTATTTGTTTCATTTGCAATATTTCAGCTAAGGTTGAGAATTAGCAGTGCCCTGGTAGTACAGTAATGTATCAGTGAACTTCATTATTTACATTTATGCGTTTAGCAGATGCTTTGACTATATTGAAGTTTAGTGTGTGTGTGTGAGATACATAACATCAATAACATGCATTTAGAAAATAGACATGTTCGTGTTGAATTTAACATGTATCTCCACTTGTAGAGAGACTATTCCCTGAATAAATACTCAAATTAGTTTAGGCTTTACTCTGGCCAAGAACTGCCCGTGCTGACAGGAAGGCGGCCTGACCAACATGTAAAGTGACCAAAAACAAAAAGGATTTTTTGTTAATGCAAAGCATTGGGCAGGCAAATCTAAAGTCGATGGTACCACAATAGTAGGCCAGTGTATAAAAAAGTGGTAACTCATTCAAATGATGGCACAGCAGTGTCGGAGAAAGGTTCTGAAAACATGAAAGAAATGTATGCGGTCAGAATTTCTGCACATTATTTCATTATATTATGGACACAACTGAAAACTTTGTGCTTCAGAAAGTTCTTCATTTTAGTATAGGGACCAATTCTCACTATTATCTAGTTGCTTATTAGCATGCCCATTATTAACACATCGGCTATTTATTAGTACTTATAAAGCACATATTTTGCATGAGCATATTCTACATCCCTAATCCTACCCAATACCCAAATTTAACTACCTTACTATTAATAAGCAGCAAATTAAGTTTATTGAGGCAGAAGTCATAGTAAATGGTTTGTTAATAGCGAGAATTGGACCTTAAAATAAGGTGTGATCAAAAATATGTTGAATGTCTTTCAGAGAATTAATGCCAAAACATATAGGCCTGGTTTCACAGTCATGGCTTAGATTAAGCCAGGATTTGCCTTTTTTATTTATTTATTTTTTGTGCTTCAGAAGAAAACAATAATGTTGTGTATCATGATACAAATTAGTGCCACTGACATATTGTTAAAGGGGTGGTTTACTGCTTTTTTTTCTTTGCTTGATTGTGTTTATGGGGTGCAATATAACATGTCTTCGTGTTTCGTTTGTTAAAAAACGCCTTATTTTTCATATAGTTCACCTTTATTGTAAGCCGCTTTCTCCTCTGTTATTTGAACGACCGGTTGACTTCCTGATTCTCTGAAACCACTCCCTCAGAAACAGGCGATGGACTCAGATTGGTTAGTTGTGATCGGTGTGTTGTGATTGGCTAAACTGCGTACTGCACATTGTCCGTAAACTTCACGCCCATTACCTTCACGGGCGACAGTTACACGTGCTGCGGTCAAATGTAAATAATGGTGTCAATATTGCCGTATGAGTTTGAGCCAGAATCAGACCCAGAAAGCGGTAATGAAGAAAGTCAAGCAGAACTTCCGCAAGCACGGCTCTTACAAACGTTTCTGAACGGAAGTTTGCTGTTGTGATTACATATCATTTTTTGAAGTTTGTACACGTTTGTCTTATACACACAAAATAGCATCGAACTAACTGGCTACTAACCAAACAGCATTGGCTTGTGTTTACGTTCTTGATCAAATCGAAAAATTACGTCAAAGTATACATGGAAAATACATTTACAAAATTAGTACATAATTACAAATTCGGGTCCAAAATGTTTGTACGCGTTTGTCATAGACACACGAAATAGCATTTAACTAACTGCCTACTAAAGCCAGCGTTGGCATTTGCTTACGTCCTTGATAAAACTAAAACATTACGTCTGAAATTATACATGCAAATACATTTAAAATTATGAAATCTTACTTACAGGTTGTGGCCCAACAACTGCTGCCTCTGTTTTTAAAGTTGGAACTGCTCCATGTTTTAGTAATAGTTTCTGTGTGAATCCGGCATTGAACTCGTGTAGATTCTGGAAGCTGTCTTCCGTAAAATGCGCAGCACAGAGAGTTAAATTAGGATTGTAATTGTCAGGAACATAATCAAACATAAATTTTAACCGTTGTTGACGAACTACAGCGTCCGTAGGAAGCCCGAACACAGAAGACCTGACAGCTGGGTGAAAATAACACCGTTTCGACGGCACGACTACAACTCTCCACTGTAACTCTTCCTCTTCGACAAAGCCGCAGAACATGGCCTTGCCCCCTTTTCTGCATGTTCCGGAGGGAGGGGTTGATGGGTTTATTTCGTATGCAACCCGGGAAGTAT
Organism: Acrossocheilus fasciatus; assembly: GCA_036784905.1. Lineage (NCBI taxonomy): Eukaryota > Metazoa > Chordata > Actinopteri > Cypriniformes > Cyprinidae > Acrossocheilus > Acrossocheilus fasciatus. Next base: position 2,670,444 of record CM071942.1, read on the forward strand.
CTCGTTGTAGTCCCATATGAGTCGTTTTTGTAGGCATTAAACTTCCTGATTTTTAAAAGACGATACGTTGAACTTTCAGCACAGCAACTTTGCAGATACTGTTCATGCACCAACAGCAACATTACACACTATTTAAAATGAAAAAAGTGAAATCGCAGTAAACCACCCCTTTAACTGTTAACCAGGCAGTTGAGTTACAGACTTACACAGCTCAGACTCAGTGAATAGTTTATTTGTAAGGAACAAGTGTTTTTCTTTCCTAGCATTGTCCCAAACTGTGGGTTCGGGTAAGGAAGTTAGCAAGCCTGTGGTTATCCTAGCTTTCTTGCTTGAATGCATTATGGCGTTGGAGCAGAATTAGAAGATCAGTAACTGTCATAATGTTACTTTTTGCAGTTTAACCTGTAACCTTTGTGTTAGCGGGTGCAGATTCTGAACGGTGAAATTACCCATGTTTACTATCTAAAGTTTTATGGACATTCATGCTGTAGACAAGTGTGATTTGTTTGGATTGTTAGACCTTGTTTAGTCTAAAACTAGCTTTAGCACTCTGTGTAACTTGTAGTTGTTGTTGACTCGCTCAGGCAGCCCAGAACTGTTTTAAAGGCCCCTATATGTATCTGAATCTGACAAGGAATCTGTCACAGCAAAATAAAATGCTTTCGTTCCCCCTCATTTACCATAAACTGACAAGGGCTGATGCAACAGCATGGAAAATGGATGCAAACGCTGGGTGTCTTGGTTCTGATCTGAAATGTCATTTCCTTTATGATGACAATCTATGACACAGTTCTGGTAAATGATGTAACCTGCTATATAAGAATCATTACTGAGTTGATTCTGGAATGTTTAGTTGAATGCACAGTACACAACTGAACGGCTTCAGATTATGAAACATGTTAGCGTAAAATGTTATTAGGGGCTAAGGCTATTAATGCTCACAGGTTTGTTCACAAGTATTGAGCTTCATATTAAACCATTTTGTGCTTCATATGACTTTTTAAAGAAAAATGTGCCATTAACAGGTGAAAGAAGAGAGACCCAAGCCATCTATGGACCAGACTTAAGCAACTACCCAGAACATCATAGTAACCGGCTATATTGCCCTAGAATCCACATACAGTAGCAATGCCCTAGCAACCACTCAGAAGACCTTAGTAACTGCATACTTTTTTCAGAAAATCACAGGACGAAACCAGTTTCTTTTCTAGATTAACAATGTAGGTGTCCCGCTGAAAGATCGTTTTAAGATCAACCCAAAGTCTCGCCAAAGAGAAAAGGCCTTGAGCAACAAGATGGCCAATTTGTCCAGGGCTGTATGTGTCGCGCTTGAGTCATGTGTTCTAGCAGGTCTTGAAGAGAGAGAGAGAAAGAGAGAGAGAAAGGAATCAGGAATGTCATTAGGCGAACGATAGGAACGAAGGGTGGGAAAAAGGTTAATGTGAATATTGATATTAAAGTGCTAGAGCTTCATCATGTCTCTGTCATCTCATAGTATCCCTCAAAGGTCAACGTTGTTCTCTCTCTCTTTGTCTCTCTCTCTCTTTCTCTCCCCCAGAGCTCCACTCACTCTCTGTCAGGACGAGGGTACTCGGTAAGTGACATTTTCACGCTCTGCGGCTTTACGGCAGAATTACAGTATCCTCTCCTCCCGTTTATGGCCCCGGCAGCGGACATTTTAATTATGTTAAACAGAGAAATGGTGGAATCATGATATTAGGGACATCACTCTTGGGTGACTGACTGATTAAATGGTGAAAGGTGTCCCGTTGCACCTTGGGTAAATGAGCCTTTCTTTTATATTTACGACCATTTTATTTCCAGCGCTCTGGTCATTTAAAGTGTCACTGACGATGTCTTCTTCTACGGTCTGCTGTGGTCATTGGTTAGAGCTTGTTTGAAAGCCATTCAGAGATTTTGATTTGGTTTTATTTGGTTGAGACTTGAGACAAATCATATGCTTCCGCTTATGCAAGCTCAATTTTGGTTTCGCTGTGTTGCCGCAAGGGGTGCCATAGCGGGCATTAGCCTTCATTTGTTGCCCTGTAGAGTTGGTTTTCGGATGAACTCATTTTAAGATAGAGCAACAGTTTGATAAGAACCTTGATGAGTTGAACGGTGTTAGTTAAACTGTCAACATGTTTACAGCTACAGTAGCTACCTAGCTAGTAGGGGTGTAATGGTACACAGATGTCACGGTTCGGTACGTACCTCAGTCCGTGGGGGGTCACGGTTCCATACAAATTTTCGGTACAAGAAAAAACAACAACACATCTACTATACTAGGTTTCTTTTCATTTATTTAGAACAGACAGACATTTCATTTATTTTTTCCACCTAGATGTGAAAATGCTAAATATTATATTAAATTATAATGTTTTAAATGTATTATCTACAGTAAATACAAGGAATATATCTGCAGTAAATACAAGGAATAATTTATTTTACAAAAGCACAAGGTTTTGTTTTAATTGTGAGTGTAGACAAATAAAAGTAGACCTTTTACAGTGATGCATTATTAAGACAATAAATGACTGGAGTGTTTTAAGTTGATTCTGCTGGTATAAGGAAACACGCACACGAAACATAACATCCAACATTGCTAACTTGACAGCGCAGTTGGAACTTTATCAAAATAAAATACAGTGAACCAAACATCAGTGAACTGCGCCCGCCTCTGTGTCACCGTTTGAATGAGACTGAAGTACAAAGCCTATAATTTACATAATGAATAATAGTTTTGCATTCAGATGCATCGTGAATATAGAAATATTATGAAATATTTGGATTTGTGCCAAATGAGAGAGGTAGGATACATGAGCACAAAGCTCCATTTCGCAAACAGTTGAGTGCGCAAGCCTTTAGTTTACTCCTTTGTCAGTGAGAGACGCGTTCAGAATCAGTACATGGTCACTGTCTAGTGGAGTTTGTTTTCAAGTGCGCAACTCATGGCATTCGCCTGATCTTCCGCTGGTGGTTATCAAACAGCTTTGCGTTGCATTACTGTGGGCGCCCCCTTCTGGATTGAGGGTGAATTGCCTGTATTCGTTGTAAGGCCTCATGTCCGTACCGTGATGGTTCGGTACAAATCCATGTATCGTTACACCCCTACTAGCTAGATAATTTTCTCCTATGAGGACTGAAGTTTGCTACTGCTTATGTGTGCATGTGCAACTGAACGCTGGACTGCAATGCACCGACTGAACAGTCACTCACTTTGAGGAGAGATTTTAAATTCACATTTGTTAATAGTAATATTTCATTCTTCTGGTCTACACAGGTCAGTAATAATGAGCTTAATCATTATATTTTATTTTATTTTTTATTTAGAATGTTAGTTAATAATAATATATTAGCATTTATATTCTAAATAATTACAATAGTAGACTAACAATAAAAACATTTAATTTGGTAACAAATATAATAAAACAAGTATATTTAAAACTTTAAAATGAAATATTTGGTGTCACTCCATATTCACCCTTAATGTGTTTTTGTTATGTGAAATATAGGCCACTTTTATATTTTCAGAAGGGGATCACAATAAAAGGTCTTGGTTTAGTGAAAACTCCTGGTTTAGGTTTATTTTGAATAGAATTAGATTAGAGTAGATAAACGGTTTCCTTTCCTTTTTTACTCTTTATAACTGTATGATGCATTCATACGATTTTCATGTTTCATAATGATTGTGTTTTTGTGTGTAAAAATGTTCACTGGTTTTCATTCCATGTTCAATACTCTGCTATGCTCTTCTTATGGATGAAAATAATCTTTGGAAATTGCAGGGATTCATTGTATTACTGATTTACTGTTCTTACTCTAAAGATAATCATATTATCTATGAATATATTCCCTGTGCTTCTTTATTCAAAAGTGCAGTATACACTTGACACCGAAACTGAGAGAAAAAAATTGTGTTGTATACCCTTGTGAAATATTCAAAAGCAGCAGTGCATTTTATATGCTAAATTTCCGCAGGCATGTCAAGCAACATGTCACAGGATCGCTGTGCATGACAGAAAGCTCACTTTTCATCAGATGCTCAAATGTTTGTTTGTTTGTTTGCATGCGCGTGCACACACACGCACACGCATACGCGCTGACATTACCTGTCTCCTAAGAATGTCAGGTAACGACTGCCACTATGAGCCGCTAGGTTATTTATTTCATATGTTTTGTCAGCATGAAGAGACAAGAGTTTAAAGGTTTCAGGACTCATTCTGTCATGCAGTCAGTACTCAACCTCTTTTATTGTTTGGCCATTTGCAAATGGAAAGAAATCATTTTCTGACATTTCTAGCTATTTCCATATATATAAATGTAAATTTAATAACTTATTTTTATGAAAGAAGTCTCTTAATCTCCATAGGACTGCATGCATTTATTCGATCAGAAACACACACACATACTTGAATTTGTGGTTTACGGGGACTCTCCATAGGTGTAATGGTTTTTATACTGTACAAACCGTATTTTCTATTGCCCTACACCAACCCTACACCTAAACCTGCCCCTTACAGGAAACTACTGGCAATTTTTGAATTTCATAAAACACCGTTTAGTATATTTTTTTGTTGTTGTTGTTGTTGTTGTTTTTTTTTTAAGCCTTTTGTTTTACGGAGACAGAGGAAGTGTCCTCATAAACCATGTTTACATTGTAGTACCCATGTCATTATACACATTTGTGTCCTCATAAACCACACACACACACACACACACACACACACACACACAGTAATATTGTAATATATTTAAAAAATATTATTAATTCCTGTGATGCAAAGCTGAATTTTCAGCATCATTACTCCAGTCTTCAGTGTCACATGATCCTTCACAAATCATTCTAATATGTAGATTTGGTGCTCAAAAAAATATTGCCCAATATTTTTGTGGAAACGTGTTTTTTTTTTTCTGGAATACTAAAAAATTTACCTGAGAACAGCAGTTTGATCAGTTGAATGCATCTTTGCTGAATGAAAGTACTAACTAATGAACGAATGAATGAATAAAATTACTTTCAAACTAAAAATCTTACTGGACCTACATTTTGAGCAGCAGTGTAAATTTATTTATAGATATAGATAGATATACACTTGTCATGTTGTTTTTTTCCCTCCTCAGTGAAAAATAGAGCATGTTAAACTCATGTTTCCTTATGGCGACATTCTGACATGGCAATGAAAAGAATGCCTCTCTGTAAAAGGCCTGTAGCGGCCGTAAACCTCGACTGTCATATCAGTTTAGGCTGAGAAAACATGACCAAAGAGCCACGAACCTTGTCCTCCTCTTTGCACGATGTTGTGAGTGAGATAAAAGAGAAAAAACAGAGAGGGAAATGCAGAAAGTAAAGAAAAAGCAGAATATAGCAGGGTGTTTCACTTTGACACTAGTTCCATCAAATCTGGTTATGTGTAGTCGGGCCCTTTGGCCCTTCATACTGTGTGTGTGTACTCATGAGATTAACAAAGCACAAAGAGCTCCAGGCACAAGTTTCTGTGTGTGTGTTCTTGTTTATGTGCATGAGTCTGTTATCTTCCAGAATTCAAGGCACAGTGTTACGGTCAGGGGCCCCTGGGGCCACTCCGACACTTCACGTTGTGTTCGTAATCATCTGCTAGGAGTGAAAGTGCTAAAGGCTAACGCACAGAGAGAGAGAGATATGTCAAGAGAATGATGGAAGGAGATGCAGGCTTCCGGCTGGATAAGTGGGCCACCTCCTGGAAAGTTGTGAGTTCGGCCCCCAGTGGTAGCGGCTTATTCAAACCTAGTTATAAACAGAGTTTTGACTCTAAATTCAGTTTGGATGAACCACATTGAATCCATTGATAGATGAGTACATGTTGACCACATGTTCCAAGGGTCTTTGTTGTTATTGCAAAATGTAACTATATTATCATCCATCTCTTTATAGAAAATTGGTTTAACCTTTTTGTTTCAGGATGCTAAAAAAATGAACAGTAGAACAGCATTTATTTAACTGGCTGCATTCAAGTCATGTCAGAATGATTGTATTTATGAGTTGAATGCACATGATTTCTAATTACCTTTGGGAAACTTCGGGTTTTCATTATGCCGGGCTGAGTCAATTACAAACTTATGGTGAAAATAAATTGTTTTTGATTATTGTAAGTTGTAATTCTGAACATGGACTATAGCATTTAATTTGTATGCATTTTTTGTAATGCTGATGAAGAATTAGGTTAATATTTTTGTTCTACTCATTTAACTGAATTTATGAGCTGATAGGTGTGTAACCATACTAACCATTTCCCGTCATTTTCTGTGGCAGCATGAAAATGATCAAATACATAACATGATGCATTAAGTTCATATCTTGCATTTCTGAGAAAAAAGTTAAAAGTGTGAGATAAAAAGTCGCAATGATCTTTGTACTTTTTTTATTTAGTGGCGTAAACTGACTTCTATGTATTATTTGTATTTGTTTTTTATCACGCTGCCAAGGGGGCCTGAGACCACCTCTTTCATTTGGTAAAAACACTAATACTCGGCTTCAAGTGACTTATTTCTTTATTTTACTGCATCTCTAGCAGGGTAAGCTTGTTTTGAACAGGTGTTCTGTAGACGATCTGACCTCTCTTTCAATCTGAAAATTGATGTGCGCCGCTGTTCACACAAGATTAGAGCCAGTGTCATTCTTGTGTCTTGCACGAAACGACTGCAAATATTGTCGGTACTTAACCATGACATATAAAATTGTGTGCTTTGGGAGCACCTGCATGATTATCATATATCAAGGGTGCTACAAAGGACTCCTGACACAGATATGAACCAAAATGACAAATAAAGATGGCCTCCATCTTCTTGTCATGGATCAAACGCCTCCGTTCTGTAGCATACACCCACTGGTGTTCAGATCACAGCACCTGCGGCTATAACACCACCTACATGGAGAACGTGGGGAGCGGTGCAACCTCGGGCAAAGTAACCTCTGTTACGTGCCATTTGTTGGTGAGAAAGTGCTCTCTGGTTTATGATGTGGGATAGACTGATTCTATCAGCATTAAATATTCTTTTTGGAGCTGTTTGATGTGTTGCGACTGATTAGAGAGGGGTTAAGGTGTTTTGAATCTGAGGAATACACCTGACAGAGAGAGGTCGTGCTTTAATTTTACCATGATTAAGAGATTTTCACATTTAGATGCGTTCATTTACACTATGCATGTGCTATGCTTTTATTTATGATTTATTTGTTTATTTGTTTTGTACATGAATTTATAAGCAGTTTTTACACTGTTAATATAATACTCCTAAAAATAAAAGCATATTATTATTTTTAATTCTAATAATATTGAACTTCATTTAATGAATATATAAACTTTATAAAAGTATTCTACAATCATTTTACTTTAAAAAGGTTTAGATTTAGGATGCAGACATTTCAAGCAATGTCAATGTTCACATTTTATTCACATTTATCTTTTACCAGATGATTAGCAGATTTTTCCTTAAATGTTTTAAATGTATTATATGATGTATTTTATAATAATAATAATAATAATGTATTATTAGTATTATTACATCATAACTATGCTATTGTTTGAATCTGGAATGTTTTTAATCATATTTCACCTGTAAAAAGTTATAGAGCAAAACATAAAATCCTTATATGTGCTTATGTAAATGCTTTTGTTCACCTTTAACTTCTTAAAAGTTTATATTTTTGCATCAGGCATTTTTTAAGTTTTTCTTTTTACCTGTAAGAATGCATTTATTTATTTACTAGCATTTTTCACCTGTAAGAACAGACCTGCAGGCCTGCGATCCGGTTTTTTTTTTGGGTTGTGAGCAACTGGTTTGGAGAGATTTTCTCAGTGTCAGCCCCCTCTGGTGCATTTGAACAAGAAGCGCTGGGGTTATAGTTTGATGCTCTGACAATATCCTGCACTTTGTGTGTGTGTGTCTGTGTGTGTGTTTGTCCGAGGGGTGTGTTTCTGGGTGAAAGCCATATTTGTTTATCGCTGTGTGCGGCCCGCTGAACAGCCCGGTCCTGTTTCTCCCCTCTCACCGGGGAAACCTGGCTGTTGCTGCTAGCAACAGATAAAAAGTGCTGTTAACCTCAGCAGGGTTTCAACACATCAGTCACACGGGGAGATAAAGGTAGAAGCTTCGAGGCCTCTCTCTCACACACACACACACACACACACAAAGAGGCTTTTGGTCCCTTCATGGGAGCCGAGATGAAACACACACTTGCATAGTCCAGTACCTAAACATAAAGACGGTTCTGAGACGCAGCGACTCAATGGAAACGAAAATATTTTTCACAGACCGCACAACACAGCGTTAAAGCAGCGGCAAAGGCTTTTCTCTTTGAATAGTGATGAATGGTAACTTCATTTTCACCTTGGATTGCTTTTCTTTTCCACTGGAGATGGACCCTCTTTTCTGTCTCTCGCACGTTGCGGTCGGCTTAAAGCGAGAGAATGGAATGGAAATGTGAGCGTAGTTCAGATGTTGGGAATTAACTGCTAATTGCTTTTCCTGTTTAAGCTTTTTGCTCTTAATGCTGTTTAGTCTTTAATTATTCATGGCTGTGTGGTCCGGCATGCTTTCTGAATTAAGCTCTACAAATGAAAATATGCCTGCAATGATTGTCCCAAGGCCTGACTTATTATGCAGCTCGCAGATGTAAGTTAATACATATTCAAAAGCTTGTTTCTTCAGCCTGTTTCAAAACAACTTAGGCTTTCCATTATGACATTATGAATTAAGATATTATTTAGAGGGAATGTCGAAAATGTCTTTTCTGTTGTGTTTTTTTTTTTTTTTTTTTTTTTTTTTAATTAGAACCCACTCTGTCTTCAAGTCTCAAGTCAGACTTCATAAGAAAAGTGACCCTCTTCACCTTTCTTTCATACTATTAATATTGTGTGTTGTCTTTCATTCTTTAATTTTTCATGGTGCCTGCCAAGGCAAGCATGACTATTATTATTATATCTTGTGTTATAGTGATTTTTTTCAAACTCCTACATTTACAGTATATTTTGGCAGCTGCTTTTATTCAAAGTGACTTCAAGGTTTGCATTTATCTGTCTGCGTTTTCCTTGGGGATCGAACCTATGAACTTGGTGTTGCTCGCACAGTGCTCTACCAGTTCAGATTTCTGCCAGATATTAAAATGGGTGAAAAAAAGCATATTATTCTTACATTAGAGGAGGATTCTGAACCATATAGAGGTCAAAGTATGTTTTCAACCCTTTCATGGCCCAGTCACTCCCACCTAGACTCTCAACTAACCCAGGGACCCTCATAGAAAAAGAGCTAGATTTATCAGTATTGGATTATTGGTGTTTTGAAACATTTCTTACGCTTTTCAATGTTAAATAGAGTTGTTCTGCTTTGTTTTTGTGATGCATTCTTAGCAATTTTAAAATAGCCTTTTGATAGGCTTCAGAAGATGCATTGCTATCATGCTCTGTGTTTCATAGTGTAGTAATTTTCTAATTTAAAATGGCCTGTCATTTATGTTTTTAGTCATCTTTTCCTTTATGCTTTGCATCAGTAGCCTAATTGGCCACTTTAACAATATTCATTAAACCAAAGCAGTGTAAATTGTTTTTTTTTTTTATTGCCTGCAAATTGTTCGTCAGTACACGCTGCCCTCTCACATTGCAGCAATAGCGACGGCTCTTGTGTCTTTGTAGCTCTGCACAAATAGTGACGAATGTAAATTGCTGTGCTATGTAATATGTGCTATTGCTCAATCAGGTCTTAATTACATGTTGCCTCTGCCACAAAAAGCATTTAACAGAGACTTGAATGCCTTAATGAGGAGCGTAATGAACACTCAGGATGTTTGCTTGTTCGCCTGCATAGCACCGGCATTTTTATAGACTGTTATAAAATACCATTTGCATCAGCAAATTACAATGGCTCGATATCATTATCCAAAGACGACCCGATCATAAATTAAACCTCCAATTACAAACATCTATCTGTTGGGAGAGAAAATGAGCAGTGTGGTTTTTATTCATTCTGAGAGAGAGATGAGGGATGCCAAGCACCTTTGTAGATTATTCTCGGTGGAGGCATTTATTCACTTTATTGTTTGGCTGCTCGCTCGGTCTCCTGACTGAAATGGGAAGCTACATTAAAAGCTCATTAAGGTCTGTGCGGCGCAGCGAGACCGAGGGATTCTCCGCTTGTCCACTCTGCTCCAGTGCTGGACTTCCTTTTTTTGCAGATAGAGATGATTTTGGTAGATTATGGAAAGCGTTATCTACCAAATAGATTACCATAGTTATCAGGACAGCCACAGAAGTCTTCTAGACTATTTCTGATGTGTCTCATATAGGGAAGCATAGGGTACTGTGTGTTAATGATTGATTGATTGATTGCATGTTATATGTATGTATATTAGAGATGTGCATCTCAATAACTGAGGCCGATGCGATACGCATAGCCAACGATAGATATGGTACAGACAGTTTGTATTTATTTCTTTGGTTCAGACAGACAGCAAAATCATAAATTCACTTAAGTGCCTTCTGACTGCTAATACCGCAGTCTCCGTAGTGTTGATACATCATATTCACGCAGTAGTGATGAGAGAACGCACTTGAGCAACAGTTTAGAGAGGGAAAATCAATCTACATATACAATATTGGTCGCTTTCTAAATAATAAATGCATCGCACCATTACCTTTTTTGCCGATACATGATGATGATGATGATAATGGTAATAATGTGAATTATTATTATTATTATTATTATTATTATTATTATTATTATTATTATTATTATTTTAGTGGTGTATATGACCTTTAATCTAGATAATGCATTTATTTATTCATTATTTTATGATTGTTATATTATTTTTATATTTATTATTAAAAATAATTAATTTATTTAAGATGCCAGATCTGCATAAATACGTTTTCACATAAAATTGATAGCTTATTTCTAAAAATGTGAAGATAACTTAATTAGTAAAATAATTATTATAAATGTTGCATTGGTCATTTTATTTATTTATTTATTTATTTATTTATTTATTTTTACGTAATTTGTTCATATTTTCTTTAGCTTAGCCCTTGACATAAAAAAGCTTACATTTAATATGAGGCGAGTTGTGTGCAAGCTGGGCCAGTGTATTTTAGAGAAATATTTCTGTGGCACTCTGTTATTGACAGTTTCTTATTCCAGTTGATAGCAGATGTCCTGGAATTTGATTTAGTCGTGTTAGCTTTACTTTTTCCTCGAGGAAAACTGATGTGGCCCAGCTTACCCCGCTCTCCTCACAGGCTTGTGTGCTGCTTTGTAAAGCATGCAGTTGTGCAGATTCAGACTGCTCCCTTGATATGAAACGGGTGGAGAGTTGAATTGGAAGTGAAGTAGAACTGCCTCTCAGCAGTCCTTTTCATTTTCACACCTCTTCTCAACACCCATCCTCCTTTTCTCTCTTTTCCCCTCGCTCTCTCCTCCTCTTCCTCCCCGTCCCGCTGTGTGCAGTCCCTCCGCGGAGCTCCCCTGCACTGCGGTGTGATTACACAGGAAAGGGAGCTCTATAAATCATGTGGATTTATAGTGCTATAGTTAATAACGCAGCTGTGGGCGTATAACGCGGCTCTCTCAGGTGTCTTAAACGCCCGGCGCCCGAAACACGTCAGCTCTCTGACCACCCCACAGGGAATCACAGCACATTAAAACTGGCTCATTATCAGAGCAGAACCGCCATTTAACATTGAACTCCCTTATCATTTTAACATTGACTCAACCTCATCCATTAGTCGGATATGGGCTGCAAAGGCCGTTTTTTTTTTTTTAATACTAAACCTTATGGCTTTTTCGTTCTGGGTTAAAGTATCCAAAATGCATCAGTATGCCTGTTTGTTGTATGTTTAAATTCATACTGATGTGTTCTTAGTGCTCATGTGTGATAGCTAAGGTACTGTAGCAATCTAAACTTACATTTATTTGCATATGGATCGATGTATTGTTCTAATTATTTATATTTGTTAAACAAGATTACTTTATTATTTAATCATATAAATAATCTAGCTACCTTGATTGATTGATTTTTTTTTCTTTTTTTAGTTATTCATTTATTAGCCTTTATGTATTTATTGACTTATTTAAAAAATATATATTTTTATTTTATTTTATTTTATTTTATTTTATTTTATTTTATTTTATTTTATTTTATTTTATTTTATTTTATTTTATTTTATTTTATTTTATTTTATTTTATTTTATTTTATTTTATTTTATTTTATTTTATTTTATTTTATTTTATTTTATTTTATTTTATTTTAGACCTTCAAAGAGTTTGGACAATTGCATTCATGCATTTAGCAGATATTTTTATCCAAAGTGACTTACAAAAGAGAAACGAAGCCATTTGCCAAGGTGAAAAAGGTCAAGAACCACTGTCTTAGAAGCCATAATTTCTGATTGTATGCAATAAACTGCAAAGATGCACTTATTTTATTCAGTGTTCCTGTGCGTCATCTCTGTTCTTTTCTTATGATCTCAGGCTGTGTTTGGCACGCTAGTTCTTGACACAATCTCAGAGGAAATACCTGTGCTGCTGTCTGGGTTGTGTTTCAGCCTGAGACCCATTGCCAAATCTCAGCATGAGGGGCGGAACAAAAGCTTTCTCTGAACAAAAATGCTTCAGGCATTGAACAGACCTCCTCTACTGTGAGACAAAAGACCCGCAGGCCTTACAGAACCCTGAGAGCCTCCCTGCCACCCAAACAAAGGCAGAAATTAAGCAGCGCTCGGAGCGATACGGCTCTTACACACAAGCTAAAATGTTTCTTTTATAGCTCTAGTGGGTTTCAACATGGCGTCTCTCCTAAAGGCGAGAACAGAGCTCTGCCTCTTGCCTTTTGTCAGGGCTACAGGGAGGGAAGTTGAATTTCATCATCCTTTTTTTTTTTTTTTCTTCTCCCTTTCCTCGCTACCTGAGATTTTTACACCTCCTATAACACTTTCTGTGTTAGTTTTATTAAGAACTTTGAAGGTTTAGGTTTGTAGCCCTCTGGAGGTATAATGATGTTTTTTTCCCCCCAGGAACATTCATGTTCACGTGAGGATTATAGTCTTGTCTTGAGCCTTATATATTCGTATGGTCAGTTGCACATTGTTTTACCTCCAAATAATATGCTATTTTTACGTAGTAAGTAGCCTCACTTTTTTAAGCGATGATTGTCAGCTGGTTGGCCACAACATAAAAGGCCCACTGCTAAACATGAAAAATAAAATGCAATCATATCATGAATATTTAGCATTGCAAAATAAATAGACTTATGAGCTCTTAAAAGGGAGGAGAAAGTATTTTCCGTATACAGTATTTTGATTTATTGTGTTATGATATATATATATATATATTTTTTTTTTATTGGTTTTGGCATAATTTTGATGACTTTACTCTTGTAAAATGTGGAAAACATTTACTGTGTAGTACTAACATTAAAAAAAAAAAAAAAAAAAAAAGACCCCAAATTTTTTAAAGAAATTAATACTTGAGCAAAGATGCATTGAATTTATTAAAAGTCAACATAAATACATTTATGATGCCACAAATTATTTCTTTTTTAAAGAAATGTTGTTTGAACTCTGTTCATCAAAGATTACACAAAAACATTAAGCAGCACTATTTTATTATTTATAATAATACATTTCTTGACCAAATCAGCGCATGAGAATTTTTGAAGGATCATGTGACCATGTGAGTGCTGAAAATTCTAAAATAAAAAAGTTATTTTAAATAGCAATGATATTTCACATTTCATAGTTTTTACTGTATTTTTGACTAAATAAATACAACCTTGGTGATAATAAGAGACTTCTTATAAAAACATGAAAAAAAATCTTACTTTTGAATGTTCGTGTATAACAAAGAATAAATAGTTGCACTCAAACTTTTAAAAGGTTATGAAAATGTTAAATCTGTAAAGCATGTGTTGTTTTATGTCCTGCCTATGTATTTTGAATGTCAGTTGCTTCCTTCTCACAAATTAGTTTCACTGTGTGTCATGCGTGAGGTGAAAGATCACACTCTCCCCACTCAGGCGTTAAAGGTAGTCACCAGTAAACTTATGCACTGGCTGCTCAAAATGAGCTCGAGCGTGACATGGAAAAAGACAGAAAGACAAAGCGAGAGGAAGGGCAGATTAAATACAAGCAGAAGTTTTTTGTGGTTTTAACACTAGCACTCTTCACTCTCACCTCACCTCCTCTGCGGCTTTGCTTCAGGCTAACAGTTGCACCCCAGCATGTACAACCCAGATTTCCTGTAGCAAAACAAGCATGTTTATTTGCTCTTCATGTGTCTGGGCACAAACCCGTGTAACACCTCCTATGCTTGTACTGCTAACCTTCAGTTTGGAGCTCCACTGTCATCTCCACCCCTGCTCCGCAGGAGGACTGGCGTGTCCCAGACCGCTCTCTGTATACGTGCCTTCTTCCATGCCCACTAGATCTCTTAGATTGTGGAGGCGTTTGAGTGTTTACGGAAAAGGAGGTTATCATGTCCTCATTGCAGAAATTGAATGGTTACACAGGCTTGTCCCTTAAGCAGACCAGTTACAGACACTTACTAAAGTTATGTCATTTGTTTTGAGATGCAGTATGTTGATAACGCAATAGGTAATAGTGATATTTCATATAAGTGATGTAAACATATTGTTAGCTTGTGCGTGTTTGTGTAGACTGAAAGTAGGCTATTATCACAATATAATGAATTTCCGAATGTCTTTGTATTTGGTTTGTGGCCTTTTTTGTTTGAATGACAGTAGTTGGTTTACCTGACAGTCATGTTCTTAAGTATTTTTAGAATCTTAGAATCTTTTTTTTTTTTTTAAATTGTTATCCTAAATTATGTATTTGTGACTTTATCTCTTGTAATTCTGACTTTATTTCTTGTCAAAAATTAATTTTTACTTTTACTCGGGTAAAAGGCTTCCATAGGCCCCACTCCACTTATATAATTAAGCATTTTATATATATATATATATATATAAGTTTTTTATTATGAAGGGAAAACAAAATCCAAACCCACATGGCCCGGTGTGGAAAAAGTGCTTGCCCCCTAAATCTAATAACTGGTTGTGCCACCCTTTGCAGAAACAACTGCAATCAAGCGTTTGCGATAACTGGCACTGAGTCTTTCACATCGCTGTGGATGAATTTTGGCCCACTCTTCTTTGCAGAATTGTTTTAATTCAGCCACATTGGAGGGTTTCCGAGCATGAATGGACTGTTTAAGGTCATGCCACAGCATTTCAGTTGGATTTAAGTCCAGACTTTGATTTGGCCGCTCCAAAACCTTAATTTTGTTTTTCTTGAGGCACTCAGAGGTGGACTTGCTGGTGTGTTTGAGATCATTGTCCTGCTGCATAACCCAAGTGCGCTTGAGCTTGAGGTCACAAACTGATGGCCGGACATTCTCCTTCAGGATTTTCTGATAGAGAGCAGAATTCATGGTTCCATCAATTATGGCAAGTCATCCAGGTTCTGAAGCTGCAAAGCTTCAACTTTTGTCTCATCAGTCCACAGAATATTTGCCCAAAAGTCTTGGGGATAATCAAGATATTTTTTGGCAAATGTGAGACGAGCCTTTGTGTTCTTTTTGGTCAGCAATGGCTTTTGTCTTGGAACTCTCCCATGGATGCCGTCTCTTTCTTATTGTTGAATCATGAACACTGACCTTAATTGAGGCAAGTGAGGCCTGCAGCTCTTTAGATGTTGTTCTGGGTTCTTTTATGACCTCCTGGATGAGTCGCCTTTGCGCTCTTGGAGTAATTTTGGTAGGCCGCCCACTCCTGGGAAGGTTCACCACTGTTACAAGTTTTCTCCATTTGTGGATAATGGCTCATGGAGACCCAAAACCTTAGAAATGGCTTTATAATCCTTTCCAGACTGATACATGTCAACTATTTTGTTTCTGATCTGTTCTTGAATTTCTTTAGATCACGAAATGATGTGTTGCTCTTTAAGCGTGCTTCACTTTGTCAGACAGGTTCTATTTAATAGGAAGGGGCAATTAATTTTTCACGTAGGGCCAGGTTGGTTTGGACAGCTTTTTTCCCTTAATAAATTAAATCATCATTTAAAAACTGCATTTTGTATTTATTTGCATTATCTTTGTGTAATATTAAAATTTGTTTTTTAAAATTTGTTTTTTAAATATGTGACAAATATGTGACAAATATGCAAAAAATGTAAAAATCAGTGTGTGTATATATATATATAAAATTCTAATATCCATTTT
Organism: Acrossocheilus fasciatus; assembly: GCA_036784905.1. Classification (NCBI taxonomy): domain Eukaryota; kingdom Metazoa; phylum Chordata; class Actinopteri; order Cypriniformes; family Cyprinidae; genus Acrossocheilus; species Acrossocheilus fasciatus. The sequence goes on from CM071942.1 coordinate 2,686,684, forward strand.
GGCATTTGCCTGATTTAACAGTTTAACAGAATGTACATACCAGTGTGTCCACATGGTTTTTTGCAGCTCAGTTACCAGACTAACTGCCCCCTGCTGTGTTATTAATACAATCTGAGGTTCCTCTCTGTGCGGAAGTGCTCCGATCATAATGAAGCCCGCTATGCAGCAGGACTCCTATAGCTAAAGCTGCTCTTCTCAGAGGGAGGGCCCTCAATGTAGAGGTTAAACCTGGCCTAAGCACCTCTTACCTGGCTTTTCAAAACGCATTCCGGTTTGACGATTCTGGAGAGATCACCTCATCAAAGAGTGCCGCAAATGCAACCTGACCAATTTGGAAATTGATAGTCCGTACATAACGGAGTTATGGGTCTCCAATTACTACTGGCCCGGTGTCACAGAATACCCCGGGAGGGCCAATCAGGTGTTTCGCCATGCTCTCAGAGTCAGTAGCAGAGCATCCTGGCTTAGCTCGCATTCATTACACCAGCCAGATGGGCTGAGAATTAGATTCCAACTCCCCCTACAGAGAGAGATAGGTAGGAGGAGATGGGAGAGGTTGGGGAGGGAGAGGAAAAATAATGGTTTTTGTTTTCATTTACATTGCAAGTTATTACATTTTAATGTAACACCTCTGGGACCTGGGAGCATTAAATGGCTGTTGTTGAGTAATGGAGTCTAACTGCCAGTGAATGCGGAGGGAGAAATGAAATTAGCGAGCACAGCAATTTGGCACAGTGATTATGGGCTCCGCCGAGGCACTTCCTGGTGATTTAAGAATGCTAACATTTAAGCACGTCAGATCTCATTATTCTTCAAGGTTAAATCGAGCTCGTTCCAAGGGGATGCAGAAGCGAGATGGGAAATAACTTTTTTTTTTTTCTCTTTATTGCTGCATTTTTGCGCCTTTTCCACACTGGAGGGTGTCTTTTCTGTGCTACTTGCATCAAAAATAATGATTGTTTTCAGACAGTTTTTGAAGGCCTCCATTGGTTGAACAAACAGATAGCCCCGCCCCAAACGCACACTATTGGCTGGTATGCATGAAAGAATGAGATTTTTGTAGAAAATAATATTCACTCTTTTGCTGCATTTTGCACCTTTTCCACGTTTATTTAAAGCTTAAGTGTATCATTTCTGTGCTATTGCCGTCATTGAACAGAATTGAGAAAATAATGATTGTTTTTAAACCCATAGCCCTGTGCCAAATGCACATCATTGGCTGGTATGGATGCCTGGGCTTTAATTTTGTAGAAAATAAAGTTTTGTCTCATTTTATTATCTTACATTTTCATGTGAATGATGGTCAGATGTTCGGCTTGTATGGTTTCTGTAATCTATCGTGAGATCTTGGAGCTCAGACTGCAAGTACAGCAAAGCTGTTGTCTTTTTTTCCTTATTTACTTTCAAAGGTGCAATTTTCTTCAGTGCAGTTGCTAGCGCAGCATCTTTTGTCCTCTGTATATTCTCTCCTATACACATCTGCCTTTATCTGATTGTGCACCACAACAATGCTTTACTCTTCCTCAAGCCAAACAGAAAGTGAAAGGCCATAACAAAACAGAAGCGTTTTTCCATTATAGTGCGTCAAATCCTTTTAAAGGTGTTTACCCACTAGGCGTTTTGTCACCCTGTTACCGAGGGGCTCAGCTGGAAGAGCGAGTCGTCGTGGGGATAATAAAGGAGTTTAGAGCGGCGAGAATGCAAATGCACTTACTGTAACTCACTGTGATCAATTCCCAGTGCCGCTCCGCCAACCAGACAGATGGTCTCTGCTTTTATCTCCATCCATTCAAGGCTGCAGAAATCAAAACAGAGCATTTGTTTCCAGAGCAGAGAGAATGTTTCTATTGTTTTCTCTAGGGAGAGTGAGGTCGAGAATTGTACTTAAGGGAATGAGACGTGTTTTTTTTTTTTTTTTTTTTCTCTCCCTCAAAGTGTTTTGCCTCTTGCACTGTAAATAAAATTGCCGTTAGACAAATGTTGGCATTGTAGCATGATGAATCCCTGTAACTGCCACAAATGGCAATCTGCACTTGTTAAAGCTGAGGTGTGTAATGTCGTCTTGGCGTTAAAATACTTTAATGTGCTTAATATGCAGAACATTGCTCTTTTGAGCTTCTCTCCTCCCTTAAGGAGGGCTATAAAACCTGGAGAATGCTGTTGTCATTCCTGTTCATCTTTACAGCAAAGACTAGCACAGGTTAGCATATTTTCAATCCAGTTTCCAGTATTTTCCAGTGAGATTAAGTGCACATCTGATGGACACTTTACTACCTATGAATGACTGCGGAGCGAAACGGCGGATACAGATTGGTCACATGAGTTACGGCATGACACATGTAGCACGTCTGGATTGCATTCATGCTATATAAAACATACTTTTACATGGTTGCAAAGTAATTAATTGTCAAAGAAAAGAAGAAAAAAAGTGAATCAATTCTAGACGCAGCCCAGGTTTTAGAAAAGTGACATCCTGACATATTGACAAAGCTGACTAGTAACTATCCTGAGATGTAGTGTCACCCATTCTTAAGTCTTTTAAACACACACACACACACACACACACAAAGTTATTTCACCAGGATACATCTGCCGCAGGGTACAAGTCCCGTACAAGTCCATCATGGCAAATAGGTTTGGTCAAACTCCCTGTCTGACAAATGACAGAATAGCAGACTTTTCCCGAAACCTGTTTGGAAACAGTCATTATTTTGGGCCTACTACACATTTCGCCTCAAAGTACAACAGCATAAAAAGAAATCACTTCTCACTATATAATAGATCACACATAATAGCTCTCAAAACATTTCAAGTATGTTTTACAAATACACTTTTATTTAGTCTTTTGTGGTATAGGCAGACATCACAAAATGTGATGGCTTCAAAACATGCCATCTTGATTCTAGACTGTCACACCATGGGCGTTTCTCTCTATACGTCAGATGTGTTGATAAAAACACATTGAACTGTTGTGAAGATTGCTATGCAAGTAAAACTACTGACACCCAACCATTTGGTGACATTGAAATGCCAAAGGTGTTATTGTTCGGTTTTCATAGTGCTTTTCAAAAGACAGTCCAGCAAACTTGTTGATAAAGACTTATTCGTGTTGAAACACTAACCTCTGAAAACCTCAAAAAAAAAAACAAACCTTTGCATTTTTTCAAAATGTACTGAAGTCTGCATTCTTCTTTTTACATGATTAACATCTGCATGTTTTACATTATTAAATCTGAATTCTTGTTTAGGTAAAGTTGACATGAAATATATGTTCACCCTGTTTATTTTCTAAATGCATGGTATTGATTTGATTTTGAACAGGGTTATTGTACTCAAACTGTAATTTCAGCAACATTTGTCATTTTCCTTTATTTTAATTTGGTGTTAAAGTAACTAAAATGTAAATAAAATAAAAAAAACATAGGCGTAGTTAAACAACTTTATAAAAAACAGCACACTACAAAATTGCTAAAACTTTAAAATGAAAATGGATAATATAAAAATAAAAACTAATGAGAAACATTATTAAAAGCTATGATAGTGTCTCACTGATACTAAAATAACACTGATTGTGAATGATTCATCCATGTGTATGATTCATCCGTGTTTTGACCTTGTAATCTTTAATCAAACTGTTATAACTCTATCTAACGGTGAAATGACAGACTTCTCCAATCTTTTCATCCACATAAACCCTGCCCTTACAATGGGCTGCTCTTACAATGGACTTTGAGTTTGCGTTCATATCTACTTTTTTTCACTACAGTGATCTGTTCCACTCAAATGTATGCCATAAGAAGAAATAATCTTCTGCTACTTCTGATTCAGCATGATTTGAATGTGCTTTTACATTCTTTTTAAAGCTTTTGAGCTCCATTCATAGTGCTCATTCTCATTCATTGTTATTGCTTGGATGAGTGACCGGCCCAAAATTTTTTGTTTCTCATCACAAAACTCATACAGGTTTGGATTGACATGAGATTGTGTACATAATCATTTTATTTTTGGGGTGAACTGTTACTTTAATGCTTTGGTTTATGCATACAGTTCGACCTTCAGTGTTAACCAATGAAATGTGTTGCTCAGCTGATTATTTTGAGTCACTTGTAAGAGAGAATTTGAAATGATATGAAATAATTAAAGTAATTTGAAAGGCCCTGACGTTCTCAGAATTCTCAAATTAAATTTGAATTGCTAGCTCACCCAAAACAAAAGCCCTGTGTCCCTTAAAGGTCTCACATCTGTTCTGGAGTTCGTTGTGGCAAAGTCGATACCTCTTCTGGCCCTAACGTGCATTATCGAGGCCAGAGGTACTGCCGCATGGCTCATCACGCTAAAGTGGCTATGACAGTACTGATGGAACTGCTCGGGCCCTGTGCGGCCAGTCAGGCTAATGCATCTGGAAGGAGGCTATAGGCATGACAGAGACAGAGAGAACAAGAGCACGAAAAAATCTGCAGGTCCAGAGGCCATGTCTCACTGCCGAGATGGCCAAGTACATTGCTGTATCCTTATATAAAGAAAATAAATCGTGCATTGTATTTGGTACACTGGAAATTTAGTTAAAATGCTTTCAAAGAGTTCACCCAAAAATGAAAATTCCATCATCATTTGCTCACCCTCATGCTGTTCCAAACCTGTTTGAATTCCGTTTTTCATTGAAAAGTTTCTCAGTGGTTTACTGTGCTCTTAGTGCGTACAGTGTTGTTTGAAACCTTTTAATTTGCTTCGCATGGACAAAAAAAACAATGAAGCGTTCTCCAAAATATATTATTTGATGTTCTACTAAAGAAATGAAGTCATACAGGTTTGGAATAACAATTTAATGAGCAAATAGTTTTTAGGTGAACTGTGCCTTTAACATCAGTTTGTTTCTAGTTTTGCATGCTTGCTTTACCTATTAAGAGTCGGTAGCTTACTGATGTCGCATTAATGTTTTTTTTTTTTTTTTTTAGAATGAAAGAACCGATATGCGCCTTTATGTGCATAAATAACTTCCCTTTTCACCAAATTGTGAATCAATCTCACAATCACAGAGTAAATGCATGCGAGAGGGAGACTAAAAACGAACCAGATCAGAGAAGAACAAAACAGAAACGAGAAAAAAAAAATAAACTGTTTCCACTGTGGGTTTGCAGTATTGACAGCTGTGTGTAGTTTCTCGCCTCGTCTGAAACCAACCGCCCCCCTCTGAGTGAAAAACGTCCCACCACAAGATGAGCCGATAGGCACATACTCTTGTTCCCACACGCTGATAGCAGTTTGGCCTGATACTATCACACATGAGAGAGAGAGAGAGAGATACAGGAGTGAAAAGGCAAAACACCCCTCCTCCTCACTCTGAAGCAATGTTTAGAAGATGCTCTGAGACCGCTGTGCTCTTTAGGAAGTTTGGTGACTGAGTTTCAATTTCCATTCTGATAGGATCTGATGTCCCGCATGCAAATGGCTATATTTGTGCTATCTATACATTGCCATCTAAAAAAATGGCTTGCATTTTTAAAATAGCATAGAAAAAGACTTAAATGTTGTTCATGCAAGTTGTTGGCGGCAACATTGTCAAGTTAAGACGGCTCTGAAAGAAAAATGTAGGGTTGCATGCATGTAAAAATAAAATGCCATCAGATTCAGTTCTGCAATAGATGGCTATAGATAACAATAGTAACAGATTGAACACCAAAGTTTACAAAAGTATTAAAAGACATCTCTCGTTTATTGTATTTCTTTCTCTAAACCTTGTTTGCTGAAGTACTGATAAAATTGGCGAACAAAACAATGTAATGTTTTCCCAAAGTATGTTGATTAAATATTGATGTTCATGAATATGGATTTATAAAAAGCGTTTGAAATTTGTATGTATTTATTTAAAGTTTTGTTTTATATATAACAAAATGAGGTCATGGATGAATAATATTCCGTTGCGAACCATTCGCAATGGCGTGTAGACGTTGTTACAACCACAAAGAGGCCAAATACCGCACCTGCTGCGTGGGAGACAGGAGAAGATATTCCCCCTTAAACATACACACACACACACACATACTGTACACATCCAGGGCTCTGAGAGATGAGTCTATCAACACGTAGGCACTAACATATCCTGAAATAGCCCAATAGTATAGTCCCCGTGGGAGGAGATGTGGTACATTGCACAGATAGCATCAAGCTGTCCTGAAACCGATACATGCCTTTGAGCTGCACAAGTCTCCTCAAACCTGTTTTGTTTGTGTGTTTGTTTATTTGTTTGTCTGCTGATCCTGACTGACAAGGCAGATAATATTCAGGGCCAACCTTGTGGCCAGGGTTTATTTTTATTCTGTTATCTTGGTCACTAACTGTTACTTGGGAACTTCCGAGTGCAATACCATAGTAAAAACATGTTATTTCTTGCACAGTTGTACAGTAAGTTGTATAGAACGATGTATGTGACAAACTAAAAATATTAGTAGATATTTACCTTTTTATATACTAAGGTCTTGTACCATATTATTGAATGCATTTATGGGTTCACAATTGCAGATGTCCTTAAAAAAAAAAAATAATGTTAGTACCGTTCATAACTCCTTGCTAATACTAAGAAGATGTTAATTAAAATGATCAAATATGATCAAATGTTCCATGGTGCACATAGTGTTTCCATCTAATGCTAGGTACACAGTACATTTTTCTTTTACTTTCTGAGTGTAATGCCTCTCAGAACTTTCCAGCCACTGGAAATGAAACTAATATACAAGAGCCACTGTTAGTGTTATGGTATCAGAGAGTCCGACTTTTGTCTTTTTCTAGAATCAGTCAATTTAAAACCACTTTATCCATGATCTTTGTGGTTAATGGAGGGAACATTTACCACAAGCGCCAATGAGGCGGCTCCTCACATTAAGACTTTGTCTGTATAATGTGATCCCTTTGGTGATCTTAAACGAGCAATGAACATTTAATAGACTAGATGAAGCTGTTCACAATTGCCCCTCAATAGTCGGCTGGCAGAACAGAACTCCACATTTATAGAAATACGCATTTATTCTCAAGTGCGCGTCATTTACGCTACAGTCTCAGTGGGTTTTTGGTTTCAGAGGTTGACAAATGAGTTTGTATGTACAGTGTATAAATGATACGTTGTTTATTTGTTTATATGTAACAGAAAGTGTATGGAAGCTGTGACGGGGTGAGTGACGACATTAGATGTTGGTGTAACTGGTCCTTTTCTGTGGTTTTGTCTTTTGGGGATCACAACGGAAATGTACAGAACAGGTTATATATTATAAATGTGAAAAGGTTTATCATATTATCACAATACTGTCACCCAGTATTGGCCCATGTGTATGCCGTACGTGGATAGATTGATATCAATTTTTTTGATGTTTTTGGATGAGGGACGGTGTGTAACTGGTCACTATTTCGTATATGCACATAATCTTTCAATTATCTGACCTGATTGGAATTTTTAGTTTGCCTAAAGTTTCACTGAAATTTATGATATCATAGATGATATTGAGGTTGTAAATGACAAACTATATTGTTTATAAGATGGATCAACCTGGCCCTATTTTAGCCCTGTTCAGGATTTTACAACCAAAATGACAAAAGCAGATGCTAAGTATACAACACATGATATTTCTGCATTTGTGTCAGTGTTATTTTAGATTTATTTAAATGCTATTATAGTTAGAATTGTTTTTAATTCATATTTTAAATTGCTTCTATTTATATATTATTCCGTTTTCATTTTAATTTTAGGTTATTTTGTGTTTTTGCCATTTTTTTGTAATATTTCTAAATAGTTTAATTTGTTTTTTATTTCAGTAAATTTAAAGTTTTTTTCAGGTAGTTAAGTACTTCTTAATTTTTGGTTTTATGCGCTTTTGCCATTTTTATTATTATTTTATTGTTACTATTATTATTTGAGGTAGTTGGCAAGTACTTCTTAATTTTTGGTTTTGTTATGCGCTTTTGCCACTTTTATTATTATTTTATTGTTACTATTATTATTTGAGGTAGTTGGCAAGTACTACTTAATTTTTGGTTTTGTTATGCGCTTTTGCTATTTTTATTATTTTATTATTACTATTATTATTTGAGGTAGTTGGCAAGTACTTCTCCATGTATCTTTCTGGTCTAATGTGCACATTTAGTACCCTCATCCTGCCATTACGTTAAATACAATGCTGCGTTTCTCAGTTCGGATATCTTGTGAAGGTCTGTTACATGACTGTACGTGATGGATATGTTCTCATATAAAAAAGTCCTTTTGAAAATCTCTCTCTTGAGGGCTGGAATAGTTCCTGTTCATTAACTGAGTTCTGTCTTTAAAAGTTCTAAAAGCCATTTTGTGTCATCACTCTCCAGTTTTGTCTGTGACTGAGGGCATAGTCAGGGATGAAAAATACTTTTAATTTCCTGAGCGCGGAACCTCACAGCGTGATGGTGCACATCAATCGCGTGTGATGCCTTTAGTCCACTCTAATAGAGGCACTTCCTTTCTCTCAGCAAGCTTTTCCGTGTCTGCCTGTGGCACTTGTAGGATCATTTGATTTGGGTCTGATAACTGACGCTAGCCTCTGAGAACGGCTCGAATGAAATCTTCTTCTCCCTAGGCGCTTCAGTCAGCCGCATGAAAGAGTCGTTCTCGCCTCTTTTCTCTCAGAACGGGCCATGAAATTCAGTCTCCACGGAGTGATGACAATTCCACCACTTCTTTGTTCGCAATTACTCTTTTCACTCCGTTTTTCCAGCCAAAAGAAAAAAAAAATCCTAGCTGCTTCCTCACAGGAGGAAACCGTACCTCTCTTTATCTGAGATGCTTTCCCCTGGTTGCTATCAAGCAGACAACCCGCCACTTGAAATTACTTAGCATCTAATTTTCTTCCATTTTTTTCCCTTTTTTCTAACCCGTCGGTGTAAATGAAAACACATCCCTGTTGACACGTTTGTAACGTGCAGCTTTTTATTAACACGAGAGAGAAATGTGGTAATGAACTGTGAACACAGCGTTTTCTCTCATTTCCAGCCAAGGTACGTGGTACATATACTGGCTCTCACATTCTTCCTGTTTTCATCAAATGCCAACTACCCTTCGCCATGAACACGCGTGCACAACCACGCTACCTTTTGTATTTTGTCGTCCTATAGCGTTTGCTTTTGCTTGATATCCTCTTTGTTTATCCTGAGCAGTAACGAAATGAACCCTCATTTGTTTTTCCCTTCTTTACAATCTGTTTGTGCTGGAATCCCTGAACGCTATTTCCCAAACATGAACTAACTGTGATTTCCTCCAGAAACAGAATGCTGTTCTGGTTTCTTCATAGGAACTGGAACGTGTCATTCGAGAGATATTGTAGATCCACAAACACCTCCTACGCTGATTTCGGCCCCTTCGTTCCTACACGAGTGCCGCAGTTGTAGGAGTTTGGCTCCTCAAAACACAGTATAGGCAACGCTTCCAAAAATAGCCTGAAAACACTTCATATTTGCGATTATGGAGTGTATTTTAATGCCATTGAGAACATTTTGTCAAAAAGTATTGGATGAAAATATTAAAGCACGTAGACTTCAGGGGTCATCTGGAAAAAATGCAATGCCAGTGCTTTAATTTTTAGAAAAAATAAAATAAAATTATAGATATAATATATTACGACAGCGTTTTAGTGCCACCTTAAAAAATTAAATTAAGTTATTACGCATGCAAATGGACTCGTGGAAACAGCTTAATATCAAGAATATGATATTTATTAACAGACTGAACCGGAATAACTGTTTATTTTAACATCAGCTCACACATTCCTTTGGGGGGGCGCTGTAGCTCTCTTTTTTTCAATACACTACAAATGTGGGATTATTAGCAGAAATCATACCATGTGTCATACTTGCGGGAACAGTATGCTTGGAAATAATATTTCATGTCTTCCATTGCATTTGTTATTTGTAGTGCGCCAGCCACCCAATAGCAATAGCTTAAGCTTTATGCTTTTAGTGCTTTTAATATAAAAGAAAGTCTCAGCTTTCAAAATCAGCTTTATAAAAAAACAAAAATTATGTGATTTTTCAAGATCTTTAATGTGGCATGACAGATTGTTGTATTTATATGAATCAATTCATTAAATTATTGTGAAAATTCTACGACCTACTCCGCAAAAACGTCTGTGGTGTCCAAACCTTCATTCCTCACACAGCCTGTTTAATTAAACCGCAATAAAAGTGGACTCAAATTTGTTAGCATACGTTATATTGTTGTCTTTTCTGCTGTAAATGTTAAGTGACTATTCACAAACTGTTTTATTCATGGTATACTGTAAATGAGGACGTAATATTTAACGTGTTCCATTCATTATTTGTAGCGCGCCAGCCAACCAGTAATCGCAACAATTTTGTGCTTTGTTGCTTTTACACACAGCTCAGCTTTCACATTCTGCCAGTTTTATAATGAAATACAAATTATAAATGTGTTTTTGCTCTTTATTTCAAGTTTATAGCAAGATATAAAGTGAAGGAACATCAAAAAGCATGAAAAAAAGCCTAGTTTATAATGAAAATCTCGTCGTTCGTTTTTGTAATGGGAAAGATGATTGACTCACATGCCGCTTGACAAACACATTATTGCAATATAGCCTACATATTGTTTGTATTTCGCTATAAAACTGACAGATTTTGAAAACTGAGATTTGGAATATCTCCTTGTGCTCCTAAACTGGGCCATTTGCATGCACAAATGTTATATTTATAAATATAATCAAAATATTATAACTATAATTTTTATTCTCTAAATATTTAGACTTTATTCTCATAATTTAGACTTTATTCTCGTAATATTTTGACTTTAT
>CM071942.1:3915000-3922500 GCA_036784905.1 Acrossocheilus fasciatus
TCCCAAAGTTTTGAACATGAGTTTGATTGGCTCATTTGGACAGTTCATTTAAAGGAACTGATTCAAAATGATTCACTGATTTGATTGTCACCCTTTTAGACATAATATTATATTTTCATACTGTGCAGAGTTGAGCTTTGCAGTTGTGTGTTGAGTTTTGTTGAGCAACAGTAGTTCAGCTGGCGTCGAAATACCGTTTTTCCTGCAACTTTTTTTTGTGAATTGGTTCATTGGGACAGTTCATTTAAATGAAGAGGTTAAAATGATACACTGATTTGAGTCTCTGTGCAGCATTTAGATCACCTTACAGCAGAAGATTTGTTTAAATTCATCTCATTTGTATAAACAATGAGATGGGTTCTAGTTGTACTTTGTATATTTAGTGCTTTTATTACCTTTATTAAGGTTCATTCATTCAAAAATTCTAATTGCTCTGGCGAAATTATAAATGATGTTGTTGAATAGTTTATACTGAGCAACTTGTATTTTGCCAAGTTACACTTTTCAACACTTATCATTTCAGAATCTGTTATTCATTCACTCTGGGCCTTGACTTCTTGCGAGTTCTGAATGTCTACTCAGCCCTGTTCAGAGGGCGGTTTCTCTCAAACAGCATTTGTGAAGTGTAATATTGAGATTTATACTGACATCAGTCAAAAATGGCTTGGCCTTGCACTGAGTCAGTGAATGTTTTGGTGATAAACACAGCACTGTCTAGAGGGTCATCGGTTTATTTCCTGCTGTGGCTGACATTCTTATTTACTGTATGATGCTCTCTGTTTTTTCTGCTTTAGACCTAAAAAACTGGCGTTGTTGGCATAGAAATGTGATCTCTCATATAGAGTGAATATAATCATGAGAATACAGCATTTGTTTTTTGGGTGGTATCACATAGTTTCAGCCTCAGATGGCACACCCATGGACCACCCACAGAGAGTTAACAAACCATCTAATGCATATTGTAGATATAAGTAGATTACATTTATTTTGTTGTTTATTTGTTTTGAGACTTTCAAAAACATAAAACTTTCTTTTTGGATTTATTTTTTATTTTTCACTTGTCTACCAGCTTTCATGTTATGGATAACGGAAAATATCAAATGGATTTTTATTTATTTATTTATTTATTTTTACTGTTTTGAGACTTTTAAATGCATAAAACACCCTTTTTGGAATGTATTTTTATCCTTCTCTGCTGCATTTCATTTTGTAGAAAATGGATACTATATAATGGATAGCTGTCTTAAATGGCCATTTCATTGACTGAATGATATTTTTTGATGGAAGTTTTGCACTGTCTGCTGTCTTTCATGTATGGATGATGGATAATAGCTAACATAGCTTCCTCTATAGGTATTATAGTCTGGTTTTCTTTGAAACACTTAAAAGTCAGGAAACGATCATAGATATTCAAGGCCATTAAAGTACATTTGTATTGTGTTTGTATTTATTATTATTATCATTATTACAAAGGCATTTTTCTCCATACCAGTCTTTTTGCTTTGTCTTCAGACTCTCACCTTCCTAAATAGGCAGTTTAGCCTGAATAATCTGCAAAGTGGGCCAGATTTGAAGGGCACAATATGAATTGTAGCTTCAGTGCTTCAGAACTGCTGAATTTTACCTAACTCCAATATAAGAAGTGCATAACTGTTCTTTTAAATTCTCTGTCAGAGACAGTGAGCTGTCCAAATTTCGTTGAGGTTTCATTAAAGTTGCTATCGGGTACTGAGTCATGTGTGAGGCGTTTTTAATGGAATGATTTGGTCTCACCTCACAGAGCTGAACTGTTGCTAATGAGAACTCCGTTTTATCTGATCTGTAAAATAAATAAATAAATAAATTAGGTGGGTTCCATGGTTAAGTCTTTAGTTTTGTGTACAAGCATCTCAGTTACCTGCCAGAAAAGACTCGCACTCCCTTAAGGAAGAAGATTGTTTCAAACACCAGTTTGTTTCATTCTGGAATCTTTCTGTAGGCAACAAAATGAAAAAGTAACAAATAGACAGGCACTGACAAAATCTGTCTTGACATAAAGCATAAAAAAAGAGTATGACAGTATATCTGCCATTTTCTGGAACAGTACTAACCATCCGCACCTCTCAGTCCATGACCCCTCTCTGCTTTGAGAGTGCATGACCATAAGGTCAGATTTCTGAAAGCACTTAATGGAGCACCAAAGGGGAGGAGCCATATATATGTCCATATAAACCCACCAATCACAGAGCTAAGGATGTATGCCATTTGTGGACAGAAGGCCAAATCTGTCTGAATATTATATAGGTAATTGAAATTATATGAACATACATCTGCAACGCTGCTTCTACAGAGTGCAACAGACAGCAGGACCTACTCTTATAGTATAACTCTTATGAACCAGCTCATTTTTTGTCACTCCACAACATACAGAGCATCCAATGACTGTTATGAGCGGGTTCTTTTCAGTGAATCAGAAACACACAGTTTCGAGTTTAGTTACTTTCCCAAACAAATGAATCTTTTAAGACGGCTGTTTTAATGAATCAAAAGCACACAATGCAGAAAGTGTAATTTGATTTCCTAGCTAATGAGTCTTATGAACTGGATCTTTTAGTGAATCAAAAACACAATGCAGACAGTGTCGTCTAATTCTTGAACAAATGACTCATGATGCATATAAAAGTGAGACTTAAATTGCTGACCAACTTGTTCGTGTAACAGCATGTAAAGTTACATGTTACTTTTTGTATGTAGTATTACATAAAAGTAAAATTAAATGATGTTAAAATATACTTTGTTTGCATTGCATTGTTGTTTATTATATAGAGATCAGGCAAGCATTGCATCATTCACTGAGTCAAAATCATGTTTTGCAAGAACTGTTTTAATTTTTTTTAATTCAGCCTCATCATTTGGCAATGGAAGTGCTTTTTTTGTTTTTTTCCTAAATAATTTTCCATTCAAGGTTTTGAATGGAAAATTATTACATTTTTAAATTCTCATATCATTCTCATCCCTAACAGTAATGATTCAGGATTTGTATCAAGTCAAAGTTGATCTGATACTATCAGTGTACCATACAGTTATATTTTTTGTAAAGGCACACTGACTGTAGTTCTCTCTCGATCAATGGCAGTTTTGATGATTTTTCACATAAAATTTCACGGCCATGCTAATAAACCAGGTTCTGTATATGTGCTGTGTGTTTTTTACTATTGTTGTGGTTTCTGCAGGGCACAGCGGTGATGTTTCAACACTAATGGCATAAACACAAATAACCGCATGACATATAGCCATCTGAAAACCCTTCGGCAATGTGTGTATGTGTGCACATATGAGAGTACGTAACAAGCTCGGCCCGTGGTGTACGAAAAGCTTCTCAGCAGAAATGTAGCAACAGTGGTGATTTATCTTGTGCTAAGCCCACAGAGTGGCACACAATACCACCACCATCTACATGCTGGGTTTAATAATATGGCTGAAATACAGCAATTCCCTATAGGCAGCCTGAATATACTGCAACAAAAAACAATGTGAGCATGCAAATTTTGATATCTCCGAAGCAGCGTATTTACAGAGATATATTTGAACATATGCAATCATTATGCAAAGATGCACATTCCTCATTAGCCTTGGCAATAGTTTAACTCTGACCGATTTGGTTGTTTAGTAACTTTCTACAACTTATTGCTGCTGTAGGAGCTTTTCCATCACGGTCGTCTGCGTGACAGTCCCGCTTGCGTCAGGAGACTGTCTGCATCCCGTATTTCAGACAGTTTTCTCATTAAAAAGGCTGAATGTGTGCGAAAGGGCTGAAGGAAGACAAAGCGCTAAACTCTGAGTGTTGTTTAAAGGCAGTTTAAGGTGCTCTTCCTCCTCACTGTCTGTCAGAAACCTGGAGCAGCTCAGTTTGACACAGACTGAGAAAGCATGACGGCTGTGCTATCGCACACGCTCGCGCACACCGTCTCCATCCTTCAGTCATTTATACTTTTCCACACTCTATCCATACATATATCCATATTTTTCACAAATCTTGTTTCAGCCTCCATTTAGTCGAGAGAGAGCTATTTATCCATTTTACACCTCTCCAAATTTTTGTTCTGCGTCTCTGCTCTATAAAATAATAGTTCCAACCCACACGAAACATCACTGAACCCTGTTTGCCTGCATTTATTACGCTCCCCTCACCTGCCTGTGAATGGAGCACCAGAAATGCACTGAAACACACACATGCGCTTCCAGCGAAGCTGAAAGTTTTCTGCGGTGCACTCTTCTCGATCTGATTTCACAGGTTAATTACATTGTTTTGTTGGTATGTTTTACGTTTATTCAGACAAACAAATAATGCTCATCATCTCGCAGATAATTAAATGGACCTCGACTAAACGAACGCCCCCTCCCTTTCTAATAAAAAGGGCTCATCTCCACAACGTTCAAGTGTTCTTCACTTTGACAAGTGTCATTTAAAAGCCGTTGTTGTTATGGCAACCGCAGACTCATTACAGTTAATTCACTAATTGCTAACTGGAGCTCTGATTGTTCAAAATTACCTCAGGGACGTGGTTAACCCTTCACTTGGTATGCAGATCAGGCGGCCCGTTAGTCGCTACTGCTCATAAAGGCCTCTAATTTAGCACAATGCTCTTTAAATTCGCTTCCTCCCCCTCTTTTTTTCCCTCCCGTTCTCCGCTGGTCCCCTTGCATCCTAAAGCCCCATCAAGCAGTTTGTAATCAAGAGGCTGGTTGCCATGGTGATTAATCGTCGCCTTTTCTGTCAGCAGTTTTTAGAGAGATGGGGTTTGATGTTTGTTTGTTAATGGGCCAGTAAACAATGGGACTGGAGTCTTTTTTTCTTTTTTCTTTTTTTTTTATCGCCTTCATGGATTTTCCCGCTAAAGGCTCCATCGCTGAGTCTAAATCCTTATTATATTTGAGCAAAAAGGGTGATGGACAAATGTGTTTTACAGAAAAACAATGACCTAGCCAGCGTGGAGACTATTGTGTTTCCAGTCATTTTGGACAAACATCTACATCTACATCAATGTAAAAATAAATAAATAAATAAATACATAAATAAAAAGTAGTACATTTGCAAGAAAATACTTTCAGAATTTCATATTTAATTCAATTTGTTACTTGCTGGTTTTTTTGTAATTATTTGTGAAACTTACCAGCAACATCTAAATAAAAATTGTTATTGTTTCAAAGTAAATCCTACATTCTCTTTACTCAAAGTATTTACTTTTATTTATTTATTTACATCTTTTATGGATACAGGGTGAGAAAATGTCCAGATTTGATCTCACATAAACCACATGAGCAGCACACACCGCATGATTTTACCACTAGACCATGGCTCGTACATAATGTATAGTAAATGTCTTGTAAAGTATTGTTTAGACTTTAGATAGTTAATATAGACATTATTTGAACTTTTTAAAATTCTAAAATATTAATAAATATTCTATAGTAATATTATTATTTAATTATATAACACTTTTGAATGATTTCATTTAAATATTTTTCATTCAGCATGAAAATGCATGCACGTGAGATGAGTGATCTGATCATTTGCAGTTTAGGCCAATAAAATGTTAAAATAATAAAACAAATTGATACATTTGAATGGCTATAAACCACTTTATCCCCAAAAAATTCAAAAACGTTCTGTTATTGGTATTGATATTGGTGTTTTTTTTTACATTGGTGATTTTATATTTGTACACTTGATGTAGGATAGAAGAGGATAGATGTGTATCACCCATCACTAATCACGAACATCTGCGTTCACGTACATGCATAGAGGGGTCTTAGTGTAGCCACAAAAACAGACACAGAAACTGATGTCTCAATCAGGCCACATCCCTTCCACCTTTAGCCACACAGTGACAGTGACCTGCCAACCCAAGCTTTCTTTCGGTTTGTACGTTTGGTGAACGCACAAACACTTATGTCCGGATGACATGCTGTCAGTGTGCATGTGTGTGTGTGTGTGTGTGCTCATGAGAGAGAGAGCCCTTTGAAGCACACACAGCTCAAAGGCCAGGAAGGCAATCTGAGAACTTCACAGGCACACGGGATAAAATTGCCTTGAACCCAGAGGTGCAGGGAAAGAGCAATTTGTGTTCCATCTGTTCGGGTACTACCTATTAAGGACATGGGCACTCCACGCCTGAGAGAGAGAGAGACTCCAAATCCAATTATTTTAGTATAGTACCACGCTTTTCCTTTTGAGGGAATGAACGTCTATATTTTGTTTTGATGTTGTTGTTTTCTTTCTTAAAGACCGAGCCTCTGTCATGCTCTAGACAGGAAATCCTCTGACACTCTGGAATATGGTGCACAGGCTATAAGGTATATTGTAGGTCAGGAATAAACTGCCTGCTTTGTCTGCATTTGCAACACATGGAACTGGAAGTGAGAAAGAGAGAGACAGACTAGTCAGCTGTCTACCTAAAGAGCATTTTAAGGCATTCCTGATGTTCCTGCATAATTATGCATCCTTCAAAAATACCTTAAAGGAAATTCGAAGGCAGCATCATGTGCAATGACAAATGCTTGTGATGGAAAATCAATTCAAGAAGGTGGACAATGTTAGGGAAATGTTTCATTGCAAAAATGACTTAGTTCATTTCAGTCAAATATCTAAAATGCTAAAATAAGATAAATTAATAAATATCAAGACCAAGATTGCATTTTGAGTATAAGAAGCAACACTGCATAAGGTCATAAATCATTATCATTTACTCAACCCTCATGCCTTCCCAGATGTGTATGACTTTGTGTCTTCATTGTTCTTCAAGAAGACAAATCAAGATGGTCAGGAAAATAATTTGGGGCCTGCAAATTTGACGCTTCGAAAACCAGACAAGGACAGTAATCCATATAACCCCAGCTGATGAATCAACGTCTTCTGAAGGAAGACAGTATGTGTGTGAGAAAAATACTAATATTTGAAACATTTGAACTATAAACCATCACTTCTGGTCATATGCAGGAACACTGTGTTCATTTGAAAAATAAAAATAAAAAGAAAGAAAGAAAGAAAGAAAGAAAGAAAGAAAGAAAGAAAGAAAGAAAGAAAGAAAGAAAGAAAGAAAGAAAGAAAGAAAGAAAGAAAGAAAATAAGTCACAGGGATGGCATAAGGGTGAGTAAATGATGAAACATTTTTTATTCTCGAGTGGACGATGCCTTTGAAACTTGTTTTTATTCTTTAATAGGTAAGTGTAGTTTTTCTTACTGCACAGAAAGGTTTTTCCACTTATATATACTGAAATTTATAAACAGGGGTGCACATATGTTTTTCAGCCTCTCATAAGAGAACCTGGAGATATGGTTTGGTCCTCACACTGCACATAGTGTGACCCGTTAAATATAACTATAAAAAATAAATTAATAATAGTGATAATATTATTGCACTTTTATTTTATTTATTTATTTTTTAAATAAAATAATAAACAAAATAATAAAGCATGATAATACTATTATATTTTAAAATAGAAAGGGAGTATTAACTT